>NHNV01000069.1:0-135213 GCA_002785995.1 Mycosphaerelloides madeirae | reverse complement strand
GATGGTTGTTTTGGGCGGAAGCAACACAAAGGGAACAGACGCGTTGAGTTAGGGCAGCTGGCACGCGCTCCGATTGGCCCGGAGTGCAGTCCGGTTTTGACACAGGGTCTCTAGGGTTATTACATTCACCACCACCACCACCTGCAACATGCTATATCTCAACAACCACCACAGTTTCAAAGAATCAAACAAGGGCCAAACAAACCGAGCCTCCGCTCTTGAATTGTTTGAAGTTATGGCTCATTTAGCTTGTTTGGTCTTTACAAACAAGGCAAAACAAAGATCTTTGAAACCGCTTGTTTATGGACATCTCTGACCTCGCAGACTGGACCGCCGAAAACATCGACCTCTACGGCCCCTGTTCCAGCATATTCGCTCTTCCAGTCCGAGAACCTCCCCCATTCCCACAATCAGAACCATCCAAACTAGACACCCCCTGGCGCACTGGAAAAAGCAACAACTCAAAGGCCGTCTCACTTTCGAGCACCTATCTGCACAACGCGAGCATGCACTCAATGAGATCGACCGGGGTGATCTTTCGACGGCGCGATACGTGCTCGCGAACAGTAAAATTCCACGACACACTATTCCCTCAGTCAGGGAACAGTTGATTCAGGAGTTTTCTCTGGCGGCTGGATCATGCGTGGCAATTGAAATAAGACAGACGTTGGATCAGCTCCAGCTGAGTGGCGACACGAGGCCTGGGCAGCGGTTGCTGAGGGAGTTGAGGGATCAGAGGGAGAGATTTCTGGCTTTGGAGCGTGATTCGCGATTGCTTAGAGTAGAGATGGGGAGCGTGGTTCGATGGGACCCAATCTCGCCCTCAGAAGACAATTTCAGGGCAATGTCGGAAGAGGAATTGGCTGCGTATGACGGACTGCCGGAGGAGCCGCTTACGGCACAGCTGCGAGATTGGTTGGCGCAACAAACTGATAGCGAGGAGGTGAGATATGCGAGGGAGAAGTTCGAGAAAGGATATATTGTTCCTGCGAATTTGTTGAGGGTTCAGTGGCGTTCTGAGTGGCCTGAGCTGGGCCCCAAAATGGTTTAATGACAAGTAGGACAGCCAAGCAGCGGTGTACCTCCAGACACAGTTTCTGCGTTCAGAGGCCGCGGGAGGCGAGCTCTGGACAGGCCCCTGGGTCCAGATTCGCAATCGAACGCTCCAGTGCAAAGATCTCGATCCTTCAGCCAACAGAGGTTAATTGAAAGGACATGATGTCTAGTAGTCGATGGGATGGGTACCAAGCAGAACCAGGAGAACGCGATGTCTTCACCGCAGCCCAACCAGCGTGATCCACAGTCCCAAACCTTCGCCATCAAATCATACGCCCCGTCCAATGCCTCACTTAAATCCAGATTGACGAAGTTGCCCAAAAGCGGCACCGGCTTGCCAACTCAGATTCGACAAGCACTGGAAGGGCTTGGTAGCGGCATTTCTCGCTTGAAGAGCAATTGCTGTTCCAGATAGAGTGGTCGCCTCTGCCAGGACAACTACAAACTTCTTCGGAGCAGTCTATTCAAGTCGGAGAAACGCAAGCTGAAGATGCAGTAAAGGATTCTGAGAGCGGCCCTGCTCACGGAAGCGATAAGTGGTCAGTGGGCGACGGAGGCGAGGAAAGAGCGGCTGGATGGGAGAAAGGATTCGTGGTGAGGCAATGTCGAATTTTGACGAATTGTTTCCGGGAATGAGTGAGGCTGTCGAGGATAGCTTGTCAGGCGGCGACTATGCGCTGCTTGTGGAATGATGATGATTGATGTTCCTGCTTGCTTCCGTACAGTTCTCACATATCTGTCGAAGTTTCGTATCTGAGCCTGTAGTTGAAAAAGGTCAAGAATCAATACTCCTCTCGCTCAGAACGCTGCCAAGAAAAAGGTACGTACAAAGAATGAACAACCAACGAGCGAATCCTCACGCTCCAAAGCATGCCAACACGCCCTCCGCACAAGATCACCTCCTCACCACTCAAACCCATATTTCCGTCATCAACTCCTGAAGCTAATTCTACCAAGCATTCCGGTCCCAATTCGGATCCTGCACAAACCCCCCTAACACGCGACTCCCTGTCTGCAACAGCGGATGTCCCACCACAATCTTCAAAAACCTCTCCAACCCCCTCCTCCTCTCCTCAATTATCGCATCGTCGAACCTGTTAATATACACTTTTCCTGGAAGCGGCGGAATGCTAACCCGCGCACTCTCGCGTTCTAGCAAGTCGCGGAAGACTTCGAAGTCGGAGTATCGGCGGCGGACTTCTGAGCGGCGGAGCTTGAAGGCGGGGATGTTGGTGGAGAGACGGATCAGGTAGGTTGTGTAGCGCGAGGAGGGGGAGGAGGTGGGTTGGTGGGTTTGGGGGTCTGTGACCTGGATGCGAGGTCAGTGGGGGAGGGAATGGCAGGGAGGGCGGTAGATCATACTTCAATTTCGAGGAAGTTCTCAGGCACGCCGTAGATTTCCTCGAAGCTCTGGGTGTGCGCTTCACGGCCGGTGCTAGTGAAGCCAGTGGGCAGGCTCCATGAGGGTTTGTTGGGTGTGTGTGAGGATGTGGAGGATTGCGAGTCAGAGGGTGTGTTGTCGGTGGGTCGCGGATCGATGCGCTGCATCCTGACGAGTTTACGGATGGTGCTGCTGCCTCAGGCGGCGTATGGTATGAGTGATATGTGTGGAGGTGTGAGTGTTGTCGTTGTTTTGGTGGAGGACGTTGTTCGTGAAGTTGCGGCGCATTGAATGAAGTGCAGTGTGGGAAGCTGCACATGACGAAGCAAACCCCACCCCAACCCCAAAATTGTCGCGTGGCTCGTACAGGGTTTGTGTTGATTGAGACTGATGGGACACAAGTGAATGTCGGGAACATATGAGTCCTCCTTCACAGATCGTATTGCATGGTGAGGACGTTCGATATGAAGCCATTTGGTGATCCGAAAGTGCCGTTGATGGAGAACGCCGGTTAAACTCTCGGGGTATCATAAAAGCATTTACTCCATACCATACTCCTCCATGCCCCTTCTCATAACAGAGAGACATACACCTCCAATACACTGACCTTCCGGATCCTGCTCTCCTCAACCTCCTCCTTCACTCCCTGCCCACCACCACTTCCCTTCCCATTCCCCCCCCCCTCCTTCTCCCAGCTAACATCATCAATCCCACTCACACTCCCCGTCACCAGCCTCACCTTATACTCCCCCTCCCTCTCCTGAAACCACAATCCCAACTCCATCACCTTCGCAACCGCTCTCCCCGTCCCCTTGATCGCCACCTCCTCACCCCGGCCTTCCCGCTTCTTCAACATTTCTACCTCCTCCGCAATCGCAGTAATTCCATCATCTCGCTTCCTCTTACGAGTGGTGGAGTTCTGGGCGATCTGCGCGGCGGACTGGACTACGCGCTTGTCGGCTAGATGGAGCAGTTTTTCGACGCGCTTGACAGCAGAGAGGAAGGGGAATTTGCTGCCGACGTAGACGACTTTTTGGGTGGTGGAGCCGGAGTAGGGGGATGGGAGGGCGGGGCGGGGGAGGGGGCGTTTGGAGATTGTTGCGTCTTGGGGTGGTATTAGTTTTGTTGGAATGCGGAGAGGGAGGGAGGTTTACTTTGAGGGAGCGGCGCCAGTTTTGAGCCGCGCGTCTGATTGTTACGGTGACGCTTGGAGATGCCGGTTGATTTGGTGGGGGATAGCGACATGATGGAGTCGATGATGTTGTTGGTGCCGGGAAGATGGAAAATTGGATGTTGAAGAAGTCGGCCTCGCCTTCGGCCCCGAAAGCCCGCTTCGAAACTCAAACGTCCGTCTCATCCTCTTCCTCCCCAACAATGACCTTCCTCCGCCATATCCATCTCGTTCCATCGCTCACAACATATACCCACGCCGCGGACCTCCAATACCGCTTCGTCGCCCAGTTTCTCGCCCACAAAGCCTCTCTATCGACCACTACGCCGCCCCAGCCCACCATCATAACAGCCCAATTCCATCCCGTCTATACATGCGGTCGGCGCGAAATAGGAACGGTCAGCGATGGTCAGAAATGCTACCTCACCGAACAAACGCCATGGGGTAGGGCCGAGTTCCACGAAGCCCTTCGTGGCGGTCAAACAACCTTCCACGGCCCCGGCCAACTCGTCGCGTATCCCATCATAGACCTGAAGAGTCATGGACTCAGCGCGAGGTGCTATATTCGCTATCTCGAAAATACTGTGATATCTCTCCTCCATACCCAATACGGCTTGCAATCATGTACAGCTGAGAATCCTGGTGTCTGGCTCGGCGAGGGCGAGGAAGAGAGGAAAATTTGTGCCATTGGCGTGCATTTACGCCGGAATATTACGAGTCATGGGATCGGGTTGAATGTTCATACGGAGTTGGGGTGGTTCGGAAGGATTGTTGCCTGTGGGCTGGAGGGCAAGGGGACGACGAGTTTGAAGAAGGAGGGTGTAGAGAGAGAAGAACTGGATGTTGCGAGAGTCGGGAAGAATTTTGTGGAGCGATTTGCTGAAGGATTGGATGGTGTTGAGGCTGTAGAGATGGTTGGTGAGGGGATTCTCGATTGAATGTGTCTTTCCGAGGACATCTTGCGCAACGGAAACTGGCAATTGGAACGCAACGCAATACGAACAACATATCCCTTTCCATCTCTCGCTTCTCCGAGTATCTATCTCCTACTTTCCGCCCAACACAAGTAGACTCTGGATGAGGACCTCTCCGAACCCGTTTCCCAGCAGAAACTTCCGACCACGACGAGCAAGGAACTCAGCAACAACCACGACCGTAATGGCTTCATGAGAGATGCCAACCTTCTCCAGAAGCTGCAACATCCCAAGAAGAGTCATCCCTGTGGCAAGAACATCGTGACAACTACCACAGAGCGGTCTGAGCTGCCTCCTGGTATTACATCCCAGGTCATCTCAATTCTCGGACTCTTGACGTGGCCGGAGTCTAACGCCGAGATGTGAGAAGGATTCTTCAACGATGAGACTTTAGGACGAGGCAGCTTCCCCGCCTCACGAATCAAGACCAACGCGACACTCTTTTGTGCCGACAACGGAGAGCCAAAGACAAATTCGCCGCTCTCGCATGAGACTATCGCATCAACCTCCGACCAATCGCCTACTAAGGTGTCTTCAATCAGACTTGTGCAGAGGCTCAGCCCACTCGGCCATTATGCAATGCCCAAGATGTAGCGAAACTCAACTTCCGCCTTCGGGAAGTCAGCCACAGTCCGCACCACGTTAGCGAGAGCCTGATATTCGGAGTCGAAGAAAGGCAGAAAATATTTCTCTGCGAAATATGATGCAGACGCTGGTCCCGTGGCATCATTTCGAAAGCTGAGATCGGGCTGGTACTTCGCCGTCTTACATGGTGCACCTTCCGCAGCTTCCTTGCCATCGTTAAAACCTCCTCGACCTTGCTTGCTGTTCTCACTCGCAGTCACACGAACTTCAGTGACTCTGCTGTTCGGAACCAAGTGCGAAAAGCTGGCCACGGGAGCCTCGTCTCTCATTCCGGTGATCAGCAAAACTTCGATTCCCGGATTCTCGTAAAAGACGTTCATGAAGTACTCTCCTGGAAACCAAGGACGCACCTCCAGCTGCTCGTGATAAAATCCCGTCATCACTGGGCGATGCTGCTCCTCGAACCTGTGGTCTTGGGCTAAATCCTCAAAGTCGATGCCAGTGGCAGCAACATATTCTTTTTTGGTGGCATCGAAGAAGCTTACCACTCGGCTTGGAGCTTTCTTCCTCTCTCGTTGAGCGCTGAGGCCCAGACACCAGCGCAGAAGTCTTTACCTGCACAGATCTCGCCTGTGATGAGGATGATGAGCTTTACAACTCGCGAAAGTTTGGGCAACGGGCAAGCGAAAGCGAGAATTTCGTGCGGATCAAGCTGAGCTTTGAGCCGACCCAAACGCATTCTGTTGCATCCAAAGGCGTCGACGGCAAGGGTCGTATCTCTAGGATCTTCACCGAGGTCGGCACCATAAATACCCCTGCTTATGGCTGCAGAGACATGACGACATCGTAGACCCACTGGACAGTATTTCGCGCGACTCTGGAAACGTTTTGCTCTCGCTGCCAGACACCAGTGATGACACAAGCATACTCCCAGTCTCGACATCCAAAAGCAGTAGAATCCAGGGCAATTTTTGACATTGCTCCACCGCCATGCAGCAGATGCACGTAACACATTGACGTTGGGCGGATTTGGAGAGCCGTCATCAATGCACCAGCAGCCTCTTGCTCTCCAATACTTTTCAGAAATACGCATCGCTTGAAAGCAGATGTCTTGCCTCCGTCATGTCCACCGTGCATACTGGATAATACATGTCTGTCTCGAACAATTCGACGCCGTCGGCGTACTGAGAGCTTTTCAATTCGCCCCGCTTTGAATTCAAGACTGAAGAAGCACTCGTCGCTGCCATAGAGGATTCGCCGGCATTGTAAAGAGTGCCATCCAGCTGGAGCTGGTTTTTGTCGTGGTAGAGAAAGAGATCCAGCGACTCCTTATCTTCAATTGCTCTGGCAGCGCCCTCAAGCTCGCGCAGGTTGGCAAAGGCTTCTTCTTTGCTGTCTTGTGGGGACACCCAAGAGCGAACAAAATTGTTGGGAGCAGGGTACGTCTTGAAGACAACGCTGACAACGATCCCGAAGTTTGTACCGGCGCCTTTCAGAGTCGAGAGAAGCTCGTCTTGCTTCGCAGCATTGGCCGGTCGGTGCTTCTCTGGAACATTGCCAACGACCAAAATCTTTCCAGTCTCGGCACTGATTAGTACAGCGCCGACAATGGAGTCACATGCAAGACCATGCAGTCTGGAAAGATGACCAATGCCGCCTTGCAGCCATAGCCCTGCTCCCACACTCGGGCGAGCTCCGAGCGGCACTTTCAAGCCTTGATCCATCGTCTTAAAGATGATGTCGCCAGATTTGCAGCCGGCACCGACAACGGCCAGGATTCCATCAGCATGGCTGTGTTCGGTGGTCTGGACAATGTCAATGCTGTTGAAAGCCGCCATGTCAATTGCAACGACGTTGCTTCGAAGACATGGTCCGCAGTGGCCGCCGCTGAGAACCTTCAGGCTCAAATTGTGCTCTAGAGCCCATTTGACACAATCCTGGTTGTGCATTATTTCAGTTGGTCTGACGATTGCAGCTGGCTGATAGTCGCGAGCTTCTGGCCTCTTGACCGGTTTGGATTCCGTCACTGCAGGTACCTTGGCTAAGAGTCCCGGCCATTTGTTGGCGTGTGGGTTGCAAACAAGCATAGTCGTGGGCGAGCAGAACTCGTGATGGCTCGCTTCTCCAACATTGCTCGAAGCGCGGCAGATTTGACGCCACTTCGATCGAGTGTCTGGATTTTGAGGAGTCGATCCGGCGATGAAGGAAGCAAAAGCGTCAATCGTCTCGTCTGCACTCCCACACGGACGATGCCGGTACGAGTAGAAGCTGCGCGATGAGCAACAAGACCGCCGAAATGAAGTTTTCCGTCGCGATGGAATACCACAAAAAGGCCTCCATCCAGCTGCTTCAGCATCTCGAGAGCCTTTTCGATGTGCTTGCGCTTCGGTGTCACTCCGTATATACTCTGACAGAAAAGCACAACGTCGAATCGCTTGTCATCATAGCTTGTCTCTAACTCGAACGGCGCAGGTTGAATCTCCGGCGGACGTCCAGACCAGGTAGAGGAGCCTCCGCCTTGCACCAAGTCTCCAGCGTCTCGGCATAAGTAGTATTAGGCTCGAAAGCGGCATATCGTCGAATCTTGCGTCTCAAGTGAGAGCGTAGATCTCCAAGCACGCTTTTGGGACCTGGTCCGATCTCGAGGACAGAGATGTTTGATCGAGAGTGAAAGCAGGGAGTAAGGAGGTCCAAGATCTGGGTATGATGAAGCCTTCGTAGTATGTCGAGCCTTGGAATAGGATGGAGAACCCGGTGCCGTATATTGCGTCCGAGAAGGGACGAGTTGTGGATTTGGGTGGGAGCGCCTCTTTAAGAAGGAGATTGAGCTCGTCGAGGGTCGCCATTTTGAGTTTGTTGTTGGTTCTAGATGGAGGAGTCGAGGTGACGACAGCGACGCTTTTGTTCCTCGTGCTGGTGCTCAGCTGGTGAATCGTTCCGACCGCTTGTGATGGCACGTGTGTGCCAACACTATCTGTGCCAATAGTGGCGTGCTCACTGGAGCAGAGAAAATGATGAGTCAATGCCGAGGTGAAGTCAATGTCAAGGTGAAGCCGATCTGGAGTGAAGTTTGCGGTTTCTTGATGTGTCGTGATGGCGGAAACCCGAGTGAATGTGTATCTCCAGGCTAGACTCGAAGGTTCAGCAACCTCTTCGAATGCCATTATGCGCAGGCAGCAGCAAATGTTGCTGGTCTTGAGTGCATTGCGTTTCCGGACGTTGTACAAGACACGTTTGAGTCAAAGTCATGTCGGCAATGCGCATGCAGTTTGTCGTACACATTGCGTTGTCTTCTTTCGCTTTTCTCAGCAGTCATTCCGAACCGCGGGAATGTCTGACGGTTTCCGGGTCAACTGGATGTCTTTTCGCGCGTCCTTAAAGGATGTAAACCACCAGTGACGATTGACCATGACATTTTCACAGGGATTCCAACTTGTTGTAGTAGTTGCCAGACGGAGAAAAGTCCGAGAAAAAGCAAACAAGGACAATATAAATCCTCAGTCGTGGCCCACAGAGGCTTCCAACATATTCAATTCGTCCAAAATGGAGTTCAACGGCATCAATTGCAACATATCCCCAAGCGACGACCAAATCAAAAGAGAGAAAGCCATCGCCGGAGCAGTTCAAACTATCCTGCGCAACATTGGCGAAGATCCAAATCGCGAAAGGCTCATTCGCATCACCAACGCTTCGCCAAAGCCATTCAGTTCCTCACCCAGGGCTACAACGCGCATCAACAACGCCATCTTTTCCGTCTCCAGCAACGACGTCGTCATAGTCCGCAACATCAACATCGCAAGTCTCTGCGAACATCACCTCCTACCGTTCACCGGGCGAGCACATATCGGCTACCTTCCCTCTAGGAAAGTGCTGGTTTTGTCGAAATTGGCGAGGCTCGTGGATGTGTATGCGAGACGGCTGCAGATCCAAGAGCGACTTACGTCGGAGGTGGCGAATGCGATTCATGAGGCTGTGGAGCCGGAGGGAGTGGTGGCTTATGGTGGAGTGTGAGCATTTGTGCATGGCGATGAGGGGCGTGCAGCAGGTGGATACTACCACGGCGACGGAGTGCAGGAAGGGGATGTTTGAGAGGGAGGCCGGGGGTTTATGAGAGGTTTTTTGTTTTGCTTAAAGCACGGTGAGCGGCGATTCCTTTGGATAGAAGGTTTTGATGTCGATATGAGCTGAGTGATGTCTGGAATGATGGAGTGAACGGAAATAGAGACGAGCATATGTATTCGGGAGGAAGGAAGGACGTGAGGTCGAAGTCTGGGCAGAACTCGGACGAAAGAAAATGCCTGTATGTGGCTCTTTCCTTACTCTTTCTCACTTCCTCTTTCCTTTCGCCACCTCGCATACAACATTTTTTTGAAATATCGCTCTCTTATCAAGTACTAATGGATTTCAATGGAAACGCCGCCATCTAATTCACCCCTAGGACTTCTGCAACAACGGCGCCTACTTCTTTCTTACCGAAGGACATCCGTTCTATCTCTCTGATCCCAACTCATCGGAGAATCAGCCCGGACCTCCTTGATGCCATCCTCTTCTCTTATACAATGCCTTTCACGTGCCCACCGACCCTTCGCCAATTCGTCCTTCGCGTTTCGCTCCTCTGGCGAGATATCTGCCGCATTCCAACAGACATACTCCGCTGGCTTCCACATCGCAAGCCAAAAAGCTTCCATCATGTGGCCAGTCTCTGGATCATTATGAGCCATTGGTCCGAGAAACATCGTCTGCAGAAGCTCTTGGTAGAAGCCCAAAGGATGCTGGTGTATCAGCTCTCTCGGCACTCCGAATATGGCCGCGGGATTGAAGCCAATGCTCAAGGGGAGGTGGCCATCACCGAAGAAATGGGTGAAGTAGTCCCCAGGACTATATGGCGCCTTCAGCACTTTCCGTTTGGATGATGGAGAATTCGGCAGCAGATCGCAATGCGTTCCATACCAGGCATCGAAGAGTTTCAGCTCTCGAGAAGAGCAAGTGAGAATATCGGCGGTGCTAAGTCTTGAGGCTTCCTCAACCAGCTCTTCTATGCTGTTGGAGACGTGGTCATCGATTCTTCCTTGGACAAAAAGTGTGACTTCGGCGAGATCGTGGTAGTGCGTCACGACGTGGTGGAGGTAAGTATGCCCCTCTCTTCCAATATTCGGTAAGTACATGGCTTTGTTTGTTGTATATGGGCTAACAACCGATCCTTTGGTGTAAATCGTCGTGCATCCAGCTTTGATTGCGGAATGGAGCCAGGATAGATCCTCGTTGTAGTGGGCGACCACGATTTCGACCGCCTTTTTCGTCATCGATGGACTGTCTCTTCCGGGCTCTGCCAGCTTTGTGTTTGGGACTAATTTGGGTTATTTTATACGAAGAAGAGACAGATGTACAGAGAATCTGGAGCGGTCAAATACTCCAGAAGAACCGAGCACAACCTTACCTGTTGCCCTCATGGCCATGCTTCCTTCGGCTGTCGTCTATATCAGCCTCCTGATTCCAAGTGGGGGCTTATCGACTGTGCCACTTCTTATCACTTCCACGGGTGCCGTTCCAAGTCCATCGGAGCCAATCGAGCTTAACCATCCTGTCACCGGACTCCACATCTTGTCGCACAGCGAGCGGGAGACGACCATGACTGCTCGGAGTTCCCTTCGAAACCTTGATGATGATATCTCGTGGTCGGAAAAAGCGGGCGGTCATGACTGATGTAGTGGATCGAAGTCGAGGCGAAGATCTGCCCTGGCAGGCTGTGCAGTGAACTCGACTCATATGACCTGGGGAAAACGGAGGGGCCGAAGGGGACATCGCCTTCTTTTATCTTCAAATCTCTGCGACTGGGACAGTCTCGGAGAGTGTCGAGGGCGGCGCGAAAATATGGCCGGCCTCAGAAGATTCACTTCCGGCGAGGCATAGCGGCTGTTGTCGGCATTGCCAACACATATGCTTCTCATCTGCAGGGCGACAGCGTTCAATTTGCTCGATTCTGACAACAGACTCACATACGCGGACCAATCTTGGCGAGGCTGTCACCACTTCACAGCTTCTAGATCAAGTGGATCTTTCCGATCATGCATCCTGCATGCAGCCACGGGTGCCACGCAGCCACTAGTCCCATACATCACGGCACAACTCTCAGCAGAAACCTGCCGCGACTCACTAACCACGTAATCATCGGACTCGAACCTGGCCTTACCTTCGGTATCATCTGGCAGAATTCGCTCCCACGCGGCATTGCCGGCATCTTCCCGCGCCAACTGCTTGCCTGCAAGTGTGCCTAAAGGCTACAAGGGATGAGTATCCAACGCCAATCATGGCCGAGAGGGGCCAACCAAAAGTCTCATACAGAAGCAGAATGGAGTGCTATGCGACCTCTCATAAGCTACATGTATGGACAGGGCAAGACGCAGAAGGACATCATGCATACGCTGGTGAGGAGGGGGACGCCTGTCACGTAGGTCATAAGGCTGGACGTCATCCGTGCTCATATATTGACAGAGCCTTGTCCAGAATCGCGCAGCTGAAAAAGCGTGTGAAAGATTGGAATTTGCGGCGTAAGGTCACCAAAGACGAATATATTGCTTTCATCCGTCAGCATAGGATAGTTCTCCAGGCTGGAGGAACAGTGCCCTTCGTCATGCGTGACAAACTTGTCGCAGACCACAAGATTGCCAGAGCATTGCAACGTTTTGGAGCAGACATCGACGGTATGTACCTTCGCTCATGGAGTGAGTCATGTGCTGAAGTAATGCAGATGATCCGTCGCCGAAAGATCCATCTCATGACTCTGGATTTGAGGTGTGTCAATCGACGGAATCTGAGTCACCGGCTGATTCGGCGATTGCCAGCCCGTTTTGCACAGATGGACGTCCAGCACCAAGGAGTATGCTGATAAATTCGGAGCACTTTCTTGCAATATTTGATGATGCTGATGAGGTCCACGAAAATTTTCCAGCCCCATACTTGTTCAGTCGTGGAGGCTACGGGACTCTGGCAGTCTTGTCGGACCCTCAAAGCAGCTTCAGACGGATACAAGAAATGCAGCACCTGAGCAACGCATTCTGCCGCAGTTTCGGGTTTGCGGACCGCCAGGAACAGATGAGAATATGCCTACAGATGTGGACGTCAGCGGTTGAGTTATATGATCAGTCTTTCTCCAAGGAAGCCGGAATACACCAAGAGGTGGTTGTGGAATGGCTTCCCAAGCTGCTTCCCAATAACCATCAATGGCTGGTATCGAGCCTTGGCTTGCTCGCTTCGGCATGTGGCGAGCAGGCCAAATACATCGAAGCAGAAACTTACCATACAGAGCAACTGCAGAGAGCGAGAGTGATCCTAGGAGCCGAATCGCCTGCAACACTTGTCAGTCAACACCATCTCGCGACCTTGTATATGCACACTGGTCGGTTGGAATTGGCCCGCAAGCACGCAGATGCGGCCCACGATGTCCAGTGTCGGACCATTGGCAGAAATGCTTTAGAGTCGCTGTACACATACATGACCATCGGTGGAATAGCTCTGAGGTCTCGGAGATACGAGAAAGCTCGAATGATTTTGAACCAAGTGGCGAAAGAGTTCGGGAAGCAACTCGGTAGAAACGCCCTTTTCACATTCAGGGTCGAGCAAGAGTTGGCAAGGTGCCTGTTCGAAAGCAAAGATCTGCAGGGCTCGAAGAAGCTGTACACAAATTCTGTCGATAGACAGAAGAAGACCCTGGGCTTGAATCATCATGAGACTGTCAGCGGGATGGTCCGTCTGGCGCGAGTACTGCTCCAAGTGAGGGAGTATCGAGAGGCTGAAGTGCTTCTTTCTCACGCCGTCAACACCTTCGTCGGGCGGAATGGGGATGCTGATCCGGTAACGCTGCGAGCGAAATTGGAGCTTGCAGCCGCATATAGTGGTCAGGGAAATCATCGGGCAGCTTTGAACGTTCAGCAGGAGGTTCTGGCTGCGAATCAAGGTCGCCTTCACAAGTGCCCGTGGATCCTCAAGGGGATGGCGGACTCAGCTTGGAGGTACTACCGTGAATTTCACATGAGGCCTCAAGCTCTGGAGATGCAGCAGTTGGTCGTTCAGATGAGCAAGCTGCAGCTTGAGTCTCCCGACGAGACAATAACACATCTGGCCAAATTGCAGCTGATGCAAGAAGGAAGAGAATATCGGTCGGCATTATGAAAGCCATGCTTCTCCGCGACATGGGAAAGCTGCCAAGAGAGCCTTCAGATGAATTTTTCCTGTCCGCCGGCTTAGATGGAAACTCCATAATTGGCCAAACAAAAGTCTTGTGCATTAGCTCGTCCATTTTGATCTGATTTGCCAGAGCACAAGTCGCATGCATCGTGACCATACTCATTCCGGTAACCGATCATCATCACTCATCCAGGTCCCAATACTCGTATTCCCAGTTCGCACAATCCCTCTGAGCGAGTCTTCAGAGGCCGGCCGCTTTCCCCTGGCTAGGCATGATATGAACAAACCCGGCACTCGCTAGGACCGGACGACGCCACCATTTTCCAAAATAGTGGCAGATGGCTAACCAGCATGGGTGAAGCGAGCAAGTGAAAGACGATTGACGTGGTGGTCCTCGATCTCCATGTGATGGGTCTGGAATTGGACTCTTTCGATAAAGCTTCGAATAAAAGAACCAAGAGCCGCCCCATCCGTGCGGATCCCATATGCATTGATCAACTCCTCTCGGTCCCGTAGTTACTCTCCAACCAATCGACTCCAAAATGAGCAACAGGACTCAAGCCGGTAATAGTGGCCAGCACGTCCCACGCATTGGCCAACAACAAGGCAGACCGTCACCTTATGTATGTATGCATTGCATAGACGTTTCTCCCGGAACCAACGAAGCTGATCGACGCCGTGCCGCAGAGCAACATCAACATGCATCACCATGGCGGCAGCAGCAAAGTCTCATATCCGCCATTTCGGGCGAAGGAAGTACGAACATGGGGGCCAAACACTCCTTGTGCTGGCAAACCCCTCAAGCTTCAGCCTCGCGATGCGGACAACTGGTTCGAGCCTGGAATAACATGGGACAAGGCAGCGTTGAAGAAGAAGCGAGAGGCTGCAGCTCCAGCGGAGACCGACACGTCAAAGCCCCAGGAGAAGCGAGTGTAGTGTGATACGAAGGTGGGCTGACCAACCGGAGGATACCTTAGGAGAGGGAGGCTAGCGTTTGTCCGCATTAGTGAATCGGTCGCATGTTTGGCCCCAGTTGGTAGGGCTGACGATGTAATGAGTGGCTTGGCGAGGGTTTGTTTCGTGATTGGTACTGTAAATAAAATGCTGAGGTCTGGAATGCTCGTTAATTTCATACAGATCTCAACTTCGATTAGTTGAGCACTCACGGGCAGAAGAAGTACACGGCCGGTGCTCAGACCCTCAATGCTTAGGGACGAAGCCGAACTCGCGTATGGAGGAGACGAGACTGGGCGGGCTTGCCCCAACGTGAACTGTGCGTTTGACATGAGGTGCGGCTAGGCGTCCGTGGCGACTTCTTGTGCCTCTGAAGCGCGCTTCGCATTGTCAGAGATCATATTCGTATTGGTTGTTTGAGTCGTCAGCGCTGGATCCTTCACCCCCACCGTCTTGCCTTCTTAGTCGCGCGTGATACGCTTGCGATATGTAGCGGAGTCGAATTTGACGGACTTGAACAAGGTCAAGTACCATTGCCCTCCTCGCAGGGTTGAGCAAGCCTCGACGACGGCCTCTGGACGATGGGCAATTGTCTGGTCTTCCGCCGACCAACAAACACAACCTTGAACGTTTTTGGTCTGATCCGGAGCCAACTTCTTGTGATGACTTACAGGATCCCTGGCGCTGCCACCTGAGCAGCAAAGTCGTAGCCTGAATTGATGCATTCCCACACCTTATCCTTGAACATCGCATCTTAATACAGGGCTAGAAGACCCGGTATGTAAACATCGACTTCAGTGCCGACCCTTTGCAGATTCTGTTCCTTACTATAGTACAATTGCTGGTCTGTCAGAGTAAATTTCCAACCAGCACGCTCTCGGAAGTCCACATCCACTTTCAAACATCGATCTTGCTCTTCTTGAAAGTGTCTCGAAGTACACCGGTGTCCCATTCTATCGCAGCTCTGAATTGATCACTTTAGCCCTCAGCGTCTGCAGTCCACGTCTTCGTCGTATCGACAAAATTGTTCACTTTCAAGTTCAACCCCCTGCTAGATATGACCGTCATTTGAAGTCCAAGGGCGCCAGCAGCAATGGTCCTTGTTTCGTGGGGTTCGCGATAACCACTTTCGACGATTATTTTTCCTTCAGTCCCGAGCATTGCACCCTCTCCTCTTATAGCCACTCTTTTGCAGGGTGCGTCTCGTTGTTGTAGTGAACTTGGCCAGGATCGGTTGCGAGTATTGTAGTGCATTCGAGTAAATCTGGATGCCTTCGATGACAACCTTCACTCCTCCCACGTATTCCCCGTCAATTGTGGTATCCTCTTCGTCCTGATTGATCTTCGCTTTCTTCTTCTGTGGAGCGGATGGGACTTGAATGTCGGTATGGAATCGCTTAGAAGTGCGTTTGGTGGGGATCTCGCTGTCCAAGTCCATCATCTCGGCTATGATGGCGTGGAACGCCTTGAGGTAATCTTCTTGTTGAATTCAATGGGCGAGGATCGGTTGCCAAAAAATCTCCAGTGCGGTCTCATTAGCACGGATTGCAGCACCAAGGCCGAAACCTTGATTTGGCCGGTTGGGCATGGGGCTCCAGCTGTTTCGTTCAATCGTATGTTGCATATCTACACTCCCTACGCGATTGCTGTGCGAATACGGGTTTGATGCGCAAGCAACTCCAGTACCCAACTCAAGCCGGATGAGTTCGACCAATACCATTTTCAACTTCTTGTTTGCATCTCCCTTCTTCAATTTCGCCTTCTGCATTGCGCGTTCGGACATAGCAGAAATGATCTTCACGTTCTGTTCAAGCTGAGCCAGCTTACCTTCAGCCCGTGCAAGCACCGATGACAGCCTTCTTGAGAACGGCGTCAGTGTTCAGATTCTTGGCTCCGGAAGGCGACTCCCAAATCACCGATTCCAGGCGGTTGTTTTCTCCGAAGTCGAATTCTTCTTAGATGATTTGTTTCAAGTTGTCGCCCGATCTAGGGGCGTCCTCTCCAGTCGTTGGGATGTCGATCCAAGGACGGCTGCGGCGCATGAGGGTGACATGGAATATCGCTGGACGGGGTAGCGAGGCGAACATGTGCTGGGTGATGAAGTCATCGACGCGGCCGATGACTTTCGAACCGCCCGTACAAAGGGCCTCGTGCTGCTGCTAAGTAACGGAGATGTTGTCGTTGGCACTGTCGTCTCGTTCTTCTGGAGATGGTGCCCAATATAGACAACCTTGTGACTTTCCTCTTCAGCCCCTCAACTACCGTTTCCGGATACACCACTCCAATCACACTCGGAAACGCCATCCTTCTTATTGCGTGGTGACTTCTGCTTCTGGGTAGCGCCGTCTTCCTCGCCGCCTTCCTCGCCGCCGTGGGCAGTTCGTCCATTTCTGCAAGCTCTTTCATACGGCGTGTCTTAAGACTCGTCTCGACGTGCGGCTGCCCTGGTCGGTTCCGGGCGACGGAGATGTGAAGAGGACTTTCATATTCTCACTGGAGGTGATCAGAGCCTTGAGAAGGACAAATGATTGTGGAGGAGGATCTTGGGTTAGCAGGAGGCGTGGTTGTGGGTTTGTCTAGGAGGTAGGAGATGGCTCGACGAAGCGGAAGCTTTCCGTCTTGAAGCCATCAAATCTCCCTCTCCCTCGCTCCTGCTCTTCATCCATCACTTCAACTCACACCCCTACCATTCCCATCTATACGAGCGGGCGGCAGACGCAAAAATGGACTATTCCATAGCTACTTTCGCTACTTCGAGACATTTTCTCGAGTTTGAGGACACGTGAACATTATGCAGAACCGACCCGTTCGCCAACATCGCAGGAAGAATGGAACCTGAATGCTACCAAGCAGTAGCTGCAGCGCTACATCGCCCAAACGATCTCAGGGCCAATCTTCGCCCTTCATTGATCTAGACGCGCCAGCAGCCTTGCCCAACTAGTAAGATCGAGGTCTCAGCCGTGGTGGTGCAATCCGTGCCAACGACACCGCATTGGACGAATTTGGCAATTGAAATGCCGCTGGGGATACGAACTTGCCGATCTGCGTTCACGGAGAAGTCCGAATGGCGAGATCCCGATATTGGCAGGAACGAGCTTGACGGCAGTCCACACCAAGATCAATACATTCAGGCTGTGGAATTGTACCAAACACTGCGCGCAGCACTCTCGCGCCGAATCCTCAACTGCTATAACAAATGTCGAAAGCTATCTCTCTGTCAAAGCTCACATTCACTCTTTCCAGCCTCTTCGTTCACTAAGATGAATCATCAGAGGCATGAGTGCTGGGAGCTCCAGTGGACGGGGGGGGAACGGCCTTCAACACAACCACAGTTCCCTCCGTACCTGCCGAGGAATCTGCATCCCAGTACAACTCCCAAATGCCGTCGGTGTCGGATTCCACAGCATAAAAGTTCGACTCCATCACCCTGGAGGATGTGAGCCAGGTGATCTGGGTGCCGTGGATGTAGTAACCATCAGTGGTCTAAAGGTGGAGGGTCAGCAAGTGTCTTCGAGATTCAGATGGGTTCACGAACGTAATCGGTTTCGTCCGCAAAGGTGGCGACGAGCACAGGCTTGGAGGCCCCAGAAGTAGTGTCGATGGCGAAGTATTCGGTGTTGTTAGTCATAGTGCCTGCGAAGGATCAGCACATGGCATTCGAATGGTTGAAGGAGCTCACCATTATCGAAACGCTTGTGGACGACAATCTCGGTTCCGATCTCTTCGACTGCAGATGGTCAAAATTGTGTTGGATCAACGTTGAAGTGTAGCGACTCACAAGTAACATTTGCAGCCCCAGAGATGGCGGATAGCGAAACGTTGCCAATGTAGGCGGTTCCATCACCAACGAAGACAGGTAAGCCCGTGATGTTGGCGCCGTACGCGTACATTGGACCAAGAGGAGTAGTGGTTGCACGCTGGTGGACAACGCCAGCCACAGCAAGAGCAGAGAGAGAAATAACAGACGAGAGCGTCAAGAATTGCATGTTGACAGTATTGTGATGAATTGCCTTTGATGTGATCGAAGATGGAAAGAAGGGAACTTGACGGACTACATATCGCAACGCCTACCCACGGCCTTTGATCGATTCTCCATCGGTCCATCGCTCTTGCACATACGTGGAACACACGTGTCGCCGAAACGATGATGAGAAGCTTCGTGGCAAGCACTTTCGTCAACATTAACCGCAGTCTTGAAAAGCTTTCTCCACATTTCCCACCCGGTACGCGATACGGTAGTGGTGTAGCTCAGGAACGAGCTATTCTTCACCTCTGAGAGGGGCGAGCGCTGGTGACGAGGCCGCTCCGCCCCCACACTAGTACACGAATTCCAACGGTAGCGTAAAGTCTGATGGACTTCACTTCTTGATTTTACAACCTTTGCTCGGCCGACGGCTTCCCCTTCCGGTCGAATTAAATTACTATGGATCGATTGCGATACGGAGGTCGAGGGTCGTGAAAGGAGATTGCCAGCTTCTATCACCAGCTTGAGAAGAAACGCCCCCATCTCGCATCGATATCCATTGAGAAGATTTGTATCACTGTCATCGAAGCTTTGCATCGTCCGAAGCATACGCCTTCCACACGCCTTCCAAATTCTTTCCATTCCCGATTGTGAGTTCTCAGTCTAACGACGTTTGTCGTACGTACTCACTCGCGATCAAGCTTACGACTAGCTTACGCTTCTGAATACTGTGGATGTTTAAAGCGCCTCTGCGTATGCACCTTTCGATCCGCCTCGCCTCGCCAGGTATCCGGACCATTCCAATCTAAGACATGTAGTTACTTCATCCGTGGTGCTCCGTGCATCCATTCAGCTTTTTGCGCGCCGTGTCTCGATAGCATACCGACATTACCGCCTTGGCAGCGCATGGACAGCAGCGTACGAGGTCATATCTCCGAAATCGCATTGCGTGGCGACGACGACAATGAAGTGCTTCGAGCATGGAACTTTCCCAGATTCTAGGTAGTCACCGTAGCGCTATATCGCACGTTCTGCACACACAATCCACAAGTTGACGCGGCCGCTTGAATGGGGCCACCTGCTTCTCAGGAGTATGATCGATGGCATTGGTAGCAACACTATAACACTATGATTCCCACACCACTTTCAAACCGATTATCATCATCTGCAATCGTTCGTCTTCAGTCATGCTTATCTCATCCCTCTTTTCTGTTATCGGCTTGGCCAATCTGGCTGCCGCAGCACCCAACAATGCTCTCATCCCCAGGGCCAGCGCTTCAACATCTGCATCTGACGCTGTCTGCACAGGTAACACAGCGTCAGATCGCAGCGTATGGTGTGACTACGATACGAGCACCAACTACTATACCGAAGGCCCTGACACTGGTGTTACTGTCGAATACTACTGGGCCATTACGAACGTCACCTTGTCACCCAACGGTGTGGAGCGTACCTACCTGGCTGTGAACGGCAGCATTCCCGGCCCAACGATCGAAGCAAACTGGTGAGTTCATCCAAATAACATCACTTTTAAATTACACCTAAAATTCGAACCATGCAGGGGTGATACCGTTGTCATTCATGTCACAAACTCCTTAGACATCAACGGGACCACCGTCCACTTCCACGGCGTTCGCCAAAACTACACCAACCCAAGCGACGGGGTTCCATCGATCGTCCAATGTCCAACTGCTCCCGGCGACACATTCACATACACCTGGAAGGCTACACAGTATGGTTCCTCTTGGTACCACTCGCATTGGTCGATGCAAGCCTGGGATGGTGTTTTCGGAGGCATCATAATCCACGGCCCAGCAACCGCAGATTACGACACCGATCTGGGAACGATGATCATCACTGATTGGGATCATCTTACGGCCAGTCAGATGTATTCATTTGTGCAGTATACCGGCCCTCCAACTCAAGACTCTGGCTTGATCAATGGTCTGCAATCTCAACCCTTCTGTTAATCGACAACTGCTAACATACCTAGGCACCAACATGAACGGCACGCTAGGATCGTACTGGGAGACCACCCTTGACTCTGGTACTTCATACCTTCTCAGAGTTGTCAACGGAGCAATTGACACCCATTTCAACTTCGAAATCGACAATCATACTCTCCTGGTACGTCGCCTTAGTAATATCGGTGGAGAAGTGCTCATACATCGCAGGTCATTGCATCCGACTTCGTACCCATCGAGCCTTACTATACAGACGTTCTCTCAATCGGTATGGGACAACGATACGACGTCGTCATTGTTGCCAATCAGTCTGCGGTGGCCTCAGACTTTTGGTTGCGAGCAGTGCCGGATACCTTCTGCTCGAACAACTACAATCCTGATCTGATCAAAGGCATCATCCATTACGGAGACAGCACCTCGACTCCAACAACTGACAGCTACACCATCACCGAGAATGACTGCCTCGGCGAACCGTACGCTTCCATAGTGCCATATCTCAGTCTCACAGCTAGTACCGCTGCAAACGTCTACCTCGACGATGAAGTTACCGTTGAAGCTGGCGACGAGGCAACAGGGATTGTGGAGAAATGGTATCTCGGAGATACCCACTTCAACGTCTCGTGGGAAGAGCCTACCTCACTCTATGTCATCAACAACGAGACGGACTGGGCCAGCTCCTATGCCGTGACCGATCTGCCAACAGCCGGCGAGTGGATGACTCTCGTGATTGAGTCGACCTTCGCAATTCCTCACCCAATTCATCTCCACGGCCACGACTTCTATGTTCTCGCAACTGGCAGCGGAACATACGCGGACTCTGATGCCACCCTCAACACAGCTAACCCTCCTCGTCGAGACGTTCAGATGCTTCCAGCAGCGGGTTATCTTGTTATAGCCTGGCAGGTTGACAACCCGGGTGTCTGGCTCGCCCATTGCCAGTGCGTATTCCCTGTTGCTTCTCCTTCCGTTGACGGTGGCTAATATATTGAAACAGTATTGGTTGGCACACCGACGAGGGTTTTGCTTTGCAGTTCGTCGAGATGTATGACCAGATTGCTGCGACGTACAACGCCACCCTGCTTCAGGATCAGTGCGACACTTGGGACACTTTCAAGACGAGCAGCGGCTTGCAGCAGACTGACGACGGCATTTGAGAATACTGCCTAGATGTCATGTGGAGAAGGAGGACGTATTCAAGGGTGATCAAGCATTTTCTCGGTGAGGCCGGTAGTTGTTGTAGCCATAGAGTATTGCGATGTGTCTCGAAGTCTGCAGTGTCTCGGCACCTGTTTTCCGAATGCTCGCATGAATCAGCGGCATGATCGCAGACGGGAAAGTATTCGCAGCTTACTCCACGCGTAGCTTCCCTCTCCGAGCCGAGCTGAGCGCAGATCGGCGTTGTTACTTCTCAGCAGCCGGCTCATATGTGTCTCCTCGAACCGGCGATGATCGACCGGCCAAGTCATGCCAGCCTCACCTCGAGCCGCCAGAAGACGTCGGAGTTCATCTCCGCGGAGCACAAGGCAGGTCGAGCGCTTTGTATGAGTATTACAGCAGAAGATTGATGAAGTTGGTGTTGTTGGCAAGTTGCGAGTGCGACCGAAAAAACAGGATCGTAGTATCCGGGGAAATGTGGAGAAAAAGCGGGCCTACATTTTAGCCTTCTTCTTTTCCACGCGAAGATGCTTCTTCGACCATTACAACACATGGCCATCACGAGGCTTACATGCTCATCCCTCCCATGGACATAATCTCGCAATGCACCAAGAACTCTTCCCCGCGGGTAGCGGCCTGGGCGAAGTGGAGAGCCGAAGTCGACCTCAATCATTGCCGCCAAGAAGATGTAACCAGGATCGATGAAACCTTGCCCTCATTCCCCGCGTAGGATTGCAGACGATCCTCTCAACGGCCAATGAGATAGTATACGACTGTTGGTTGTCACGCTGCAACGGCCACTCACACGCCTTCCGCTCCTGAGACTCGCCACCAGTCCCTGGCAGGGCGGCTTCCTCCCGGTGTGGAGGAGCCTACTTTCAAGTACACTGCTGTGCTGTGCTGCACAACTGGGGCGAATGCTCGGAAAACGGCATGGTGGAGGGTCACATGGTCGCTCGCCTGGAAGCAGGCCTTCCGATTGATATACCCTGCTCGTCCTCAGCTACAACTCCTGTCCTCTTCGCTCTGCTAGCTTGTATTGGTCACACCTTTTGGTTCAGAGAAGCTTTGCTTTCAATATG
Source organism: Mycosphaerelloides madeirae (assembly GCA_002785995.1). NCBI lineage: Eukaryota > Fungi > Ascomycota > Dothideomycetes > Mycosphaerellales > Mycosphaerellaceae > Mycosphaerelloides > Mycosphaerelloides madeirae. The sequence continues at coordinate 112,743 of NHNV01000069.1, read as the reverse complement.
GGATACCAAATAGGAAATATGTGAGTCGAGTGTTCGTAGTGTCTCAGACCTTCGAGTAACGATGCTAACCATGCACGAAAGGTACGTGATCGCAGCCGTCGCCGTGATTGGCGGCGGTCTGTTCGGTGAGTTGAGCATTGAACCGCAATGCCACTTATGTAGCTGACTCGGGCTTCGCAGGTTTCGACATCAGGTGTGTAGCCTCTTCTGATCATTGCAAATGGACACACACCTGACACAGGATTCAGCTCGATGAGTGCCATCATCACCACTCCTGCCTACCTCTGCTACTTCAATCAAGGTCCCTTGGGTCCGCCATACACCGACGGGCCCGAATGCTCTGGACCGACTTCCTCCACTCAAGGTGGCATCACAGCTGCGATGCCAGGAGGATCTTGGGTCGGCGCGCTCATCTCTGGATACCTGTCTGATATGTTCGGCCGCAAGAAGTCCATCATGATCGGATGTATCATTTGGATCATTGGCTCCACCATCATCTGCGCTTCCCAAAGCATCGGCATGCTCATCGCAGGCCGTGTCATCAACGGGCTCTGCGTCGGCATTGAGAGTGCCCAGGTTCCTGTTTGTAAGTAAAGCGAAAAGCGATAAAGCACCAGGCTGCGTCCAAGTCAAAGTGGCACGCATATTGGCCCTCGTCCGATAAGAGGGTTCTATGCTACGGAGCCTACCACGAGGCCTATCTCCTAGCCATTGTTCTCGAGACGACAACTTTGATGTGGACGCAGCCTGCTTCGCCGAATGTTTTGAGACACTTGCTAACCCCCCTTCTCTTCCGTATTAGACATCTCTGAGATTGCTCCACCATCAAAGCGCGGTCGTTTGGTGGCCTTCCAGCAGTGGGCCATTACCTGGGGTATCTTGATCCTCTACTACATCTCATACGGATCTTCGTTCGTGGGAGGCGACACTGCATCGACCTACAGCACCACCGTGTTCCGCCTGCCATGGGGTCTACAGATGCTTCCAGCGGTCCTGCTGTTCTTTGCAATGATGTTCTTGCCCGAGTAAGTACAAGTCATCGTCATGTCTCAGATCAAGTACTGATTCTAGTCATCCACAGGTCGCCCAGATGGCTTGGTAAGAATCAGAACTCCTAACTGACAAGGCGTTTACTGACACGCAGCAGCCCGCAAGGATCGATGGGAGGACTGCCACGCTGTCCTGACTCTCGTCCATGGCAAAGGCAACCCAAACAGCCCACTCGTTAGTCAAGAACTCAGCGACATTCGAGAGATGTGCGAATTCGAAGCCCGTAACAAGGATGTCACTTACTGGGAGCTCGTGACGCCCAAGTATATCAATAGAACTCATATTGGGGTCTTCACACAAATATGGTCGCAGTTGACAGGTAAGTTTTGTGCACCCAGTCGCCTACTCCCCCCACCATCTGACTCGACTCAGGCATGAACGTAATGATGTACTACATCACTTATGTCTTCGGTATGGCTGGGTACACTGGAAACGCAAACCTCCTCGCCTCCTCGATTCAGTACATAATAAACGTCTTGATGACTGTGCCAGCACTGATCTGGTTGGATCGATGGGGTCGTCGCCCAACACTTCTCATTGGAGCCACTCTGATGATGACTTGGATGTTCGCGAATGCTGGCTTGCTTGCCAATTACGGAGTCGTCATCCCAGGAGGAGTTGGAGGCGTAGCAGCGGAGTCCATGCAACTTTCGGGCGCGCCTGCTAAAGCCGTCATCGCCTGCACATATCTCTTCGTGGCATCGTATGCCCCGACATGGTAAGATTCTACCAGTATTTTCATTTCAAATTGCAGCTGACGCTGTCGCTTCTTAGGGGACCAGTCTCGGTTCGTGGTTCCAATCCAACTAACGTCCACAGAGTTGTCGATATGAGAATTATTCAACGAGAAGGCTGCTTAGAAGGCTGTTTAGAAAGCTGGAAGAACTCTGTCCTATTACGCACTCCTCAGATCGGAGCCTGCTCTAGGACAGTTGAAAATCTTCTTTAGTAGCAGGGTCGCTTGTCGAGTACCTAGGGGAGCTAGGTGCCGTAATGACCTTGTTGAATAGTCCTCATATCGACAGCTCTGAACATGCAATCCATACTGACTTGAACAGTGGGTCTATCCACCCGAGCTCTACCCCCTCCGCGTAAGAGGGAAGGCCGTCGCACTCGCGACATCTGCCAACTGGGGTAAGTAAAATCGACCTACTTCATTGCAATCACTAATCACGTTCAGCTTTCAACGCCGCTCTGGGCGCTTTCGTCCCGCCCGCCTTCGTCAACATCCGCTGGAAGACCTACATTATTTTCGGAGTCTTCTGTCTTTCTATGCTCATCCACACTTTCTTCATGTTCCCAGAAACAGCAGGAAAGACCCTTGAAGAGGTAGAGCTCATGTTTGAGGATCCGAATGGTATTCCGGGCATTGGTACTCCGGCTTGGAAGACGAAGGTCGAGTATCAGCATGCAGTGGCTCTGGAGAAGGGGGAGATCGATGCGAAGAAGTTTTCTGCAGAGGATAGTGATCATGCGGAGCATGTCGGTGAGATGACGAAGCAGGAAGTTTGATGGGTTTGAAATTGTCGATTTCATGTTCCGAGGCGATAGTATGTCTGAGTGAGTGTTCATAAACGCCTCCAACGCCATCGCTAATTCTGAAAAGCCAAGTATGACAGTCACTTCTTCCTCTTCTTCCTCTTCTTCCTCCACATTCCAACATAAGGCTGTTACGATGCCAAAGGTTGACACCGCTCCAGGCCGGGTTCTTGCAAAGACCGTTGAATGTACACAGGTGAAGTGAGCCACAGCATGCACTGGCATCTGTTTTCGGTTGGCACACAACACTACTATGGTCATCGTCTGACACTGTGCCGTTGGGAAAGTAGCAGCGTAGGTCGGCGGAGAACGAGGTAACAGTATGGAGTGCAATTGCGAGGAGATGGTACAAAAGCGAAGACCTTCGCGAGATGAAAGTTATGCCTTGCTGAAGCGGTAGGAGAATCTGCTGAAAAGATAGCCTTCGCTGCGAGCAGGAATAATTTCGCAGGTTGCGAGGGCCGAGAGTAGAAGACTGGGAAGAGTAACGAAGAGAAAAGGGTTCTTATCCTCGCGAGACTTAACCGGCGCAAGGCTGAGTGCATTCAACAAGATTCGAGTAACCTGTTGCGGATCAAAAGGGGGGGCAGCCTTGTCCAGAGCTTTGTCGCTCACACAGCCTTGATAAGACATGAACCATGTGAAAGATGACCAAGACCTAGGCGAGCAATTCGTGTACCAGGAATGAATTTCTGAAGCGTCCCTCCCTTTGAAAGTGGCGATCAAAACAGCGACCGTTATGTGCGTTTGCGAAATTGTGGTCGTACCGCGCATGGTCCTATGATAAGCCTGTACGACAGTCATCAGCTTGCTAGCTGCTTGACTGATGCTATCCTTCACGCGCACGCAGCTTCCAGACACCATGTTGTGGACGGAACGCAGCTGGCTTTGGTTTCAGTAGATGATCCAAACTCCTCGCATAGTTCGATCGCAGATCCCGCAAGTTCATTTTCACCACGTCCATGTGTACACCGAGATGACTGTTCGATTGGCGTTAAATCAAAACAGAGCTCACTCGTATTGACAGCACCATCAATTTCGTATCGAATGTATTTCGTTGTGGGCATGATCGCCTTCCAGCTCTACCCGGGCAACGAAGTCCGCTTCCATGGGTCCAGTAGAAGTTCCGCTTGGGGGAGCACCTTTCTCTCTTTCTCGGGAATCATCTTCGCATGCTCGGTAGGAGTCATAGGGCTTCGGGATGAGAGATCTGTGGACGACCCTGTCTTCTTCTCCTCCAGAGAAAGAAATCAAAAGCGGCTCCGTTGAGGGCGATGGCGCGTAAAGCAGCTCTGATCTCAATACCAGCTTTGGCGCCGTGCTGAGAGAAGAGTTCATTAATGATGTCGTCGTAGGAGTCGTCGAGGGCCAAGCAGCCGCGCTAATTATCGGAGCAGTAGAGCCTGGGCGTGTGGTCGAAAGCGTCGTCGATGTTTGAGGAGAGACAATCGCAAAATTGTCCAAACCGGGATAATTCGAGGGACGAGCGTCGAATGCACGGAATGGATCATCGCAACAGGTGAAGTTGTTCGCTTGAGCACGTGTGTATTGTCCCCAGAGCAACAGTAGGTCATCTCAGGGCACTGGAAGACCAACCAATTCTGATAACTTGCCAAGGATGGATCTAACACCACCAATATCACTCATCGAGGCCTCAAATCTCTTCGCAGGCCAGCGACCGTGTGCATCCGGCGACTAACCTGTGGCGTCATGGTAGCAATACTTTGGACAATTGTCGGACTGCCACGTTGGGTCTGTGCAGGCCTCGCGGTTCCACCAGTTATGATCTACCCAGTCGACGTATTTGCAGAAGCCATTTGTTGAGCACATGTCCTCTCCACCACAGCAGATGGTATCGACAACGACTTGGCATGGCACTAGTTCCGTGGGCTTCTGACCGTCTGGAAGGTAACATGTTCCGTTCGAGGCGGCGAGTGTTCTGGCTGCGTATAGCGCGAGCGTGAGGATTGGTGGAGTCGAACGAGGCATCGTTGTGGGTGTACTGTAGCAGCTTGGGCGCATGTGACGACCACGACTCTCAGGGAAGTAAGAAGTCGGCCAGGACGACAAGTGGGCTGGCAAGAGTTGAAGACCCGCGAAGAATTGGGAGCGACGAACACCGTACTACGCACGCTCCAAGGCCAAGATATCCTTGTTGAATGAAGTGCATGTGACACGCTAGTGCCTGGGGATAAAGGAACCTCTCGGTCATCTCTGTAAACATCATTTTTACAATACACTCACTTGCTACTTCTGCCCACGTCATAATTCAACAAACCCTCTGCAGGTGTGTAGAAGTGGTATTAATCAATTGCTCTTTGCAAGGCCTCCTTGATTAGATGGGGGCTGTATTTTCACCAGGCCCTTCTAAATGGCCACATGAGAGTTACCCGCATCAGAGTCAAGCGCTTGCTAGTCCCGGGTAGATAGAACCAGTGCTGATGCATGGGTAGAAAACCTCCATGAACGGTGAGGCTGAAGTGTTTAGCCCTGAAACCCTCGCCAGGCCACGCTATCCACGCAATCCTTTGAATTGTCGCCCCTGAACGAAGGTCCTGAAGAATGCCCAGAAGTCTGTGATAGAACCATGCCGCGATGTGTGCTCGTACGTCTGAAATATTCCGAACATCACAAGTCTGATTTCGTTGAAGAACCGTACTGCGGTGTCAAGAGTCTTTACGTTCTGGGGGGCCTGCAAACCCGGCGAAGAGCATTTCCGAGCAGGAGATTTGGCTCATTTCGTAAAAACATCAAGCCGCTTTCGCTTTCGAGACAATAGCAGTCACTCCTAGATATCCATATCAGCGACCGCTTGACTCCGACCTCGAATGAGTCGACACGCCATGCAAATGGTATGTTCGCCAACAGCTCCAAGACACTAAAGTGGGACGCTCAGGGCGTGTTCGACTTTGTGCCTTGGGAACGCAGCATTGGGACCTAATATAGTAGCCCATGTTGGTCGCAAGGCCTTCGTGTAGCCCGGCTTCGGAGAGGTAGTGCTGCGATGGCGTAGGCAAGTGACAGAGAGGCCACTTATTCGATTGGAGCCTTCACACGTAGTCCCGGGGCAAACGCGCCAAGGATGGCGAAAGATGCAATGGATGTTGATGTTGATGCAGAGGAGGAAAGGAGAAGGGACAGGAACGACTCCTGGGATTTTGGGTTTCGTCCTCAAAAAGACTAGCTTCTGTCGTCATTCTCGACCCATTTTGAGAAACGTCTTCTCTACTTACGCCGGACGACATCAACAACACAGATTCGACCTTTTTCCTTGGCTCACCACTCAGTATGCAATAATGCTACTGGCGCCATGATCGATCCTGTATGAAGCACGAGGACTGCTTTTCAAAAAGGACCGAAGAACTCCACCTACGAAAGTATGTCAGACTCTTGCTCCCGCATTCGCTCGTCCTATTCAGGCAATGACAATGGAATCTCAGGGCGAGAATTCTATGTATGTATTATTGATGCCGATACTCCAATCTCGTATTCTCCCAGATCGATCGAAGATTTTTGGGAGCTGATCGGTGTTCGCTGGACTTCTCCTTCAAGCCAATCCTCAGTAACAGTAAAAAGACATCAAAGGGAGGTTCCACCGACAAGTGTTAACTCGTTGCCATTTGTCTCCGCAAAGATTGACCGGCTCCTTTCTCGAAGTCATGTTGCAGGATCTCAGCCAATGGATTCTACCTAGGCACCACAGATCGTCACTTTCTGAGAACGACATGTGCTAATGCACCTATCCGTTGGAAAGCCTTTGAACGTGCTCGCAGCGCAATACATCTATAAACTACAAGCCAACTTGCCACTGCCCACCAATGAGAGCCCGTTTAGCGTACGTACATCATATCTTTCAACAAGATACTGCTTCTCAAGACTAATATCATTTGTTGTAGTCAGTGGTAGAGTGTCGCACTTGTAACTCAATCGAGAAACCAATGCGAAGGTCCATCGTTCGAACCGGTGAGTGGGCATTCAATTTTTATTTCCCTTCCTCATTTTGTACCTTCGATTTTCATCGGCTTTCATGGAAAACTCAATTGTCTCCTGTTTTTCCATATTCTTTTGTAGTTTCTGGAGAGGTCGTATCTCTTTCACCAACATCTCAGAAGGTCAAGTAGAATCTCAGCATATCTCGATTTATGCTGCACGTATGTCATGGACGAGAAATGAAGGCGGGAGGAGAGGGTACTTCTACTAGCGCCAAGCTTGTGATTCTTGGCACTCCCGCAGGACAAAGCCACGAATTTATTTCCGGCTCCTGAACGAACCACAACATCTGCACTTTACGAGACGTGAAAGTCAAGCCCTCATTTCCATCATACTCGAAAATCACCCGTCGCCATGGAGGAAGATCCCGACAACATCGCTGCCCACCTAGCAGCATAAAACCTCGCAGACATCAAACACAGCACCATCGACGCCCATAGCAGCCTTGAAGACAATATCAGGTCCTTTCAAGAGCAGCCGAACTTGGTGGGGCATATCGAGTCTGTCTATGAGCTCAGAGATGCGGTTGGCGACGCTCGGAGTTATGCTTTAGGATTGCTTGAGCTCCAACAAGTGAGTTGACTTCCAATAAGTTGTGCAGTCGAGATGCCAGGCTAATCTATTCCGGCGCTGGATCGGGCTCTATACGAAGCTCGGTACAGATTTAAAAACAAAAGAGGCAAAGGTGAAGAAGGTGCGTTGGTCACCATGCTACTAGCACCACATAGCCCACTCAACTGACCCTCGGCGATGTCAGGAGCTCAATAAAACGTTGGAGATGAAAGAGATCGAAATGCAAAATGTACATTGGCGTCCAGAGGGGATTTAGAGCTCACTCAGCTAACTCCTGCAGGCGGTATAAGCAGCGCGTCTTCGACCACGACGTTGGTATGACCTCCCGAGACTGGTTCAAGGATGTCAAGATCGCCGAGCTGAGCCAGGAAAATCGGGACTTTTACGAAAGCTGGCGGATGCTAAGAAAAAGATATCAAAGAGGAGAAGACGTTAAATGACAAGTTACATGCAGGGAAGCAGACAGGATTTTGGGGCAAAGTTGTATAAAAGGTTACAAGACAAGCGGAGGAAGATGTCGTCTTGGTTGTATAAGCTTGCCTGGAGGAAAACCAATGGTGCAAGCTTACCGTGCCGGCAGTTCAAGCAAGTCACAAAGTAGATCGACCCTCAATTCATTCTCTGGCCAGTCTCCACTGAGGATCCTCGGTTTTTGGGCACTCTTTCTCAGTGCTACCAATCAAAGCCTTGCACTTTGCAGTATTCACTACCTTGATCGCTTCATATTTGGCAGAATATGCCACCCTGGCCGCCACCCAGAATGTCTTCTTGTTTGCCTGGTCAAAGCAGGACAAGAACTTAGACAAGTAGTCCTTCACTGTGAAAGAGTACATGGCCTTCCCGTCCTCGTAGCTGGTCGGACCATCCCAAATAGCCTGGCCGGTCTTGTAGTCGAAGGAGACAACTCGAATTTTGCTGGTGCGCAAGTTTCGAAATATCTGAAGTTCACCCACGAGTCCGATCACTTTCAACGTCTCGCGTGCGCTGCTTCGGATGTCGCGACTTCCGCCATTCCCTTCCTTTCTCCCAGGTCCATCGCGGGACCTCCAAGGGGAGAAATTTCAACGTCAGCCAAAGAGTTTCCTTGCAATCCCGCACGGTCCGATCCCACGATTCTCTGACAAGGTCTTCCAATTTCTTCTTCCTCTGATCCCTCGTACGTCGGCGGAAGTGTAAGTAGCTGAAGAAGAGTAATGTGACCGCCATAATACTGAAGAAAGCTTCCACGACCTGAAACCTAGTGGGTGCTTTGTCACCGAGTTCCTGAATGTTCATGCCGAAGAGCCCGGTACCCAATGTGAGAGGTAGATACACGACAGCGAGAATTGTGAACATCTTGGTCTGCTGCGTCTGCTCCTTCATATACGCCGAGTCTTGGATCGTAATCGCGCTGACAAACATGTCGTTATAATCTCTGATCAAGAGATTTATGTACTTCAGTCTCCTTTCCAGCTCAGCTTCAATTTCTACAAAGGTATGCAGTCCGTCGACTGGCACAGGAGGAGCGACGTGGTCCCGCCTGTATCTCTCTACAGCACTGTCGAAGGAATTTAAGGCCGCACGAGGGGGGCTATCGGACAAGCCGAACATCCAGAGTTGTACGAGTGCAACTTTCGTTCGCAGAGACACCAGTTCATTCCACGTCTCAGCTCCAGGGTTGGCTCCCGCCCCATATGCCAAATCTTGCGACTAACGTTTCAGCTCTTCTGTGCTCCTGAAGGTTTGTACTGCTGCCAATGGTTGAAAAGGACGGAGTCAAAATTGTCATAACTTGATGTGCGCAATATGACTATCAATTCCCTGTGAAGAACTCTCACCGCTGAGAAGCGATATGGCGAGCTCGCCAAGAGCCATTGCAGGAGATAGTTTCTGGCACAGGTGATCGGGCCAAGGATCCTCCCCACCACGGAAATGACACTCACCGCTGACCGTGACCTCGTCCACAACTGACCAAATTTGCGCGTTTCCGATTCCGTCTTTGGGAAAAGACTTATTTTCTCGTTGATCATGAGCACGTCTGCGAAGAGCATATTAGCAGACGTGGCTTGAGAAATTCGTGTTCTAATGTACCTGAACCACCATGGGGTTGGAACAAAGACAGACGGACGATGTTTCGTCCAAGTAGTCCAGTGTTGCCGTACGCAGATACCTCTATGTCTGGTCGTAAGTGCGCGGAACCTCCGAAGTGGTTCTGTTCGCAATTTGAGTACGCAGCCGCGGCTAAAATCCCGATGGTAGACTCTAACAGGCATCTAGGTACAATATGTGCGTGACATGCCACGCTTCCGATAAAATCCACGTCGGCATTCTCAAGTATCAGAGTTCAAGGGCTTGCTGCGAGGTAATCCTCCCAGGTCAGGGGTCCGAAAGGCTCAGGTTTTTGGCCATGCCACCAATGAGTATGGGTACGGCCACGTGCCCTGCCATGCCACCAGAACCTGGCCACATGATAGGGAGAGACAATTGCCCAGATATCACTGTGTTGCGAAATCAACCTGGCCAACTCTTGCCGCACTTTGGCCACCTCTTCCATGGATTTCAAGATCATTGGTATTTGTCCAACGCCGGAGGCCTGATTAGCTGGGCGAGATATTGATGTTGCTTTAGCAAGCGCTGTAACGTTCTGATCAGGTTCTGAGAAGGCATGATCTTTCAATATTTGCTGCTTCGCATGTCCGCCGTCTCCGTCGAGTATCTTTTCTTTGCTCTCGTGCATCGAGGAAACAGGCTTAGCAGGATTCAGAGGATACAGAGCACCAGCCGACAGACCTGAATCAAGTGGACAGCTGTGGGTTTGAACGGAAGCTCGAATGGGCGAATTATCGCCGGAGATACTCGGCCGAAAGTGAAGTGTATGAGGAGGATCCGGCGTTTGATCGTGGGCATCGGCTGCTGCTGCTGCTATGCGCGAGGAAGCTGGATGTGTTGTCGTCCCATCCGCGAGTTCCTCTCCCGTGCCGCCAAGAGGTACCAAATTCAACGTTCCAGGATCCGGTGTAGTCTCGTACGACTCATCATTCAGCCCTTCTACCCTGTCATCCCCGTTCAAAAACATAGCCTGACCAGCAACTTCATCCCCTTCACTTGGCAGAGATATCGGTGCCAAGAACGTAACACGTGAAGAAGACACCTTAGAGGTGAAGGGAGTTCGAGGTCCTCTTCAGCTTCCCATTAGCGCTCAAGGTTGAAGATACGCTGAGCTCTACAGCATCGTTTGTACGACCTCAACGGTTCCATTGCTGGCTTGCAATGAGTTCTCCTCGTTCTGGGTCCGGGCCATACACGGCCAGCCTGCATCTGCAAAGCCGAATCGGACAACCGAACATAATGTATCCGGAATGTCGAGAAGTGATGGCGTTGTCGTGAGATATACTCTGGAGGTGTCTCTCGACATGGTCCAGGCATTTCTTCTCGAAAGTTGAGCCTTCCAGAGTCCAATAAACACGCGATACTCTCGTCGTCTGAATCCCGCGCAGACAAGATAAGAAACCCTCGGACCGGCCCTGATCAATGAGATGGATTCAATTCGCTTTTGATGCTATACACACCACGCTATGCAACAAACCATCAAAGACAAAATCATCGAACCGCCGGCGTCATCCTCGGCTCCTCCTCACCGCCCACCGTCTGACTTCCCTCCTCCACCTCCTTCTCCGCATACTTCGCCGTCCCCTCCTCCACAACAGTCCGATAAGTCACCATGGAAATAGCCACGACTGCGGCGCCACAAAGGAGACCCGCGACAACCCAATTTTCCGTATCCCAGCCACACTTGCACTTCTTAGCCTCGAAATCGGCGTCGGAGCACGTATCCGGGCATCGCTTGCACTTCTTTTGACATTTCTTGATACTCTTCGATTCATCCAGCTGACCAGCGTAGTAACAGGTACACTTCATCTTGCATGCATCTTCGGAAGTTGGGTTGGGGATGTCGGTGCCATTGCATTCATGGCGGTCGTGCCTCTCCTAGAGGGGACGCTGGGAATCCGCGGATGGAGACTTCTAACCTCCGAGCACGCCCAGCGCCCGCTCTTCGTCCCATACGACGCTCGTCACATTGCCAGCGATGGGGATTCGTGCCACGGGTTCGCCGATCAGACCGCTTTGAACGTCTCGTTGGAGAACGACCACCTCTCCTGACAACTGCAGACCCACGGCGACCAGACTCCCAATAGCGTTCATGGTGTAGTGGCGGGGATAGCTGCCGCCTGCAGGCCAAAGCTGGTGGAAGGTCAAACTTCCATCATCTGACAAGGCGAAGGTGGAGAGCGAGTCCGAGGGGATGGTGCTACCATTGGCAGTAGGTAGGTTGAAGGAGGTATCGTTGCGGTTGGAGATGATAACAAAGCGGTTGTCGGGAGAGACATGGATCTCAGCAGGCGCATTACGCTGCGGGAGGTGGAAGAGTCCAGTAGTGGGTTGAGTGCTGAGCTTCTTAAAAGTGAGACCAGTGTTATTGGCAAGGTAATTTACCTCATACGCCGTGACGGTTGCAGCCAGCTCCGAAACGAGATACATGTAGGTCGTGGAGCCAGCGAGCCCAGATGGCGTATAGAAAGCAGCATGTCGAGGACCGGAACCTGGCACGGCCTTGAGAGGCGAAAGCGCCTTGAGCTTCAGCGTGGTGTAGTCCCAGGAGTAGACGCGGACCAAGTCTGCACCCAAATCAGGCACGAGGATGTACTGCCCCGTCGGATCGGTAATAGCCTCGTGTTGATGAGGAGCATCCTGTCGATCCGGATCCGGGCCGGGCTTCGACAGCGAGTAGACGATGTTTTGGTTGAACGTGAAGTTGCCGTTATTCTTCAGCAACCACGAGCTTACAGCCGAGCCGCCATAGTGTGCCAAAGCAATACCACGTTGTCCTGCCGGCTCTCCATATATGACACCGCTCACGGGCCCATTGATCGTTGTAGTGTTCTGCACATGCTCCAAGCTGCCGTCGCTGTTGATGATGAATGAGCTCAGGGAGCCATTGACCGTCTCCAATCCTTCATTCAAGCAGTATAGCAGGCCGCGGGTGGGATCGACAGTGAGCCACGAGGGATTCGGCGCGCAGCCCGAGCTCTTGTGGGTGGCAGTAAGGGAGTAGTTGCCGTGGCTCTCTGCGAGGTCGAGGCTGGTGATGTAGCCCGTGTAGTCCGACACGAACAACGTTGTCGCCGAGGCCACTGCGGCTAGGGTGAATGTTGCTAGTCGAAGCATGCTGAGTAGTGCTGTCGTTTTGGTGATGCTGTTTCTGTGCTACGTGAGTGTGCTTTGTCTGTATGTCGATGATGAGAAAGTCTGGGAGCGAGCGGGAAGAAGGAGCGAGGTTATAAGGAGAGCAAGAGCGGATCTCTAGGCGAGTGCTTCCTAATAGAGGCTGGGCAGAAGCCTTTTGGCGTCTTGGTGAAGCAGGTGCGATGTCAGTGAGCGAAGAACGGCCGGTGAAGGATGAAAGAGAAGGCAATTGCGATCTTCATCGGCCGTGACGTTGTGTACTTCCCACGTGTTTCGCGTGTAAGGGCACGGTATTCGCACCTGTCCTACTTGCTTGCATTGCGCGTGTAGCTGTGCTGTGGATGGCGATGGAGATGCAATATGCAGGACGATGTAACAGCAGGGAACAGGAACAGGAAGTCCGTCGCCCTTTACCCCTCATTGCGTGGAGCCTAGTCTCAGCGGTCAGCCTGCCTGAGGCCAGTGTTCTTGAAACTAAGCCTAAATAGAAACTGTGCCGCGGGCATGATGCTGCGGGACGGGGTCCAAACAGCATAGGATTTGGGGGCTAAATCTAGGAATTTTCCGCAGCCTGCCCTTTAGCCCGGATCGCGATAAAAATAATTCAGTCAGAATTAGCGAGTTCTAAAGATTAATCCTATCTATATTCGAAAAATACCTACGCCTCGGGAATAGAGATATAGGGATTCGGGGCTAACAGCCGTTCCACAACATGAATTCGAATTTTGGTGAGAATTCCTGGTCAATCGGAGGGAAAGTCCCGCAACATCTCCCAAACCCTGAGTTCGGCCTTCAGACCACGCTGGGAAGCCAGCGCAGCTCGCCTGCATTTGGTTAGTGTTAGCGTGATCTGTGCGAAAACTTGAGACCACGTGGAGCCGACGTCCTCCTGGGATCCATCTCGCTTCACTTACAAAGTTCATCAACATCAAAAACCGTTTCTAGACGTTCATCACTGCAACAAACAGACGAAGGACCTCACCTGATCTCACAGCTCACATTCGTCAAATGTTCTTCCCACCAGATTCCCTTCGTTGTGTCTGAAAACACCCCAAACGCGGACCTAATGCGAACACCTCGTGCCCATGGGGTCAATGTCTCACCAGTCCAAGAACAGGACCCGCCTCCGTCCGGGGACCCTTACACCTTCGGGCTTCGTTAAAACACCAACCGCCACTACACAATTCCTAGAGGGATACCTTTCCCCACCCCCAACCCTCAGCAATCGTCTCTCCCTCGTCGTCCCTACTCGGGGGATCCCTCCCGATTCTTTCGGAAACCAGAAAACAAGTAGCCTTCCACGCTCGCCGCGGGGCAACAGAATTGTAGAGAAGTTCAAGGCTGGGGGCTGAACCGCTGTATGGTTTACGTGTGGCAGCGATTAGTGTTCATCGTGTAGCGATTGGTGTTTCTTGAAGCCCACGTCATCTGGCCCGATGATCAACAGCGACATCGCAGCAAGAAAGACGAGATACGTTCGCATATGTTCGCCCTATCGATTCGGCCGAGAGACTGGATATTGAAGCAGCTCTCGTTAATCAGATCTCCGGGCCATCGTAGAATGCTCTATTCCTACTACCACATTCGCTTGCATAGTACTTACTTCTCATTCACCTCCATAGCCACCTGAAAAGAGCAAAGATTAGAATCCAGAAATACTCTCTATCACATCCCCCCGAATAGCGGCCAGAAGACACCCGGCCACCAACTAATGACATTCGTCTCCGCGTCCTGTCCCGCGCATGTGATCCCCTCATACAATTCCCGATTGGTCTCCATGCAGATCGCAGTTGTAAGCGGATTGGTATCACACTGAATGACGACCGTCTTATGGTGCTCATCATGGAAATCCCCCCAGGAAAGAGTACAAGTCCGAGCAGACCTTGAGATCCAATCAGTCAAGCAGCTCACGAAAGGAATAGAACTTTCACTTCCTATCCGGATTCACCGCCATACTGAAAGGCCCCAGATTAGACGCCAGAAATGGACGGTAAAGCCGCGGCGACGGATCCTTTCCCAACTTGAGCTGATGGTCGAGCCAAAGCTGCAGCGACTCGTCATACGTTGGAGGACTTGGAAAGTCCAACGGCATCCCAGCCTATTCGTTCGCTACTGCGTCGCAAAGCAAAGGGTTGGCCCCGTTATCTCACTCCATGGAATCGATTGCTCGCCAGTATGGTTCACTATCATCGCCATTCTAGTTGCGCTCGGCGAAGATGCCGATGTTTGTAGTGATGCTGGCGGAAAGGGTGGGAGGAGTGGTACCGGGACTGCCCGCATTTGTATTGCAATTCGAAGTCAGCGTTCCGTCGGCGGGGAAAGTGTTGAGGTCGACGATTTGGTAATAGGCACAGGTGCAGAAGGTACTGGTGTAGACAGTGTTCTCCCAAGTCGCGGTGGCCGTGCTGGAAACCAAGTCCATGATAGGGAAGCTGCCGGTGACTTGAGAGGCGGAGGGCAAAGCAATTGCTTTGTAATAGAACATAGTCGTCGTTTGCACAGTTGCGGAGGCCAAGAAGGCGAAAAGGGTGAGGAGAAGCATCTTGCCTTCTGTATGGTGTCGGGGTATTATTTCTTGGAAAGACGGTTGATGTCGAGACGAGAGTCGCTCTCAGCAGAAAGTGGCCTGTAAGTATATCTTGTCACATGACGCATATGGCCAACCACATGCACAAGGAAGCATATGATATTCCAGAAAGCATTTTCTAGTGTTGATCTCAGTGAGGCGCATCGTAGTATTGCAGATCGCCAGACATAAATTCTCCAAATGATGACAAGGATGCGATCCTAAGCTGCATTGTGATCATCGAGAACCGAGAGATGACTCAATATCATACTTCAAGTCGAGAAGCGGCGTATATCCTCAGACATCTCACTCCCACCAGGGCCGGGCTCGTCAGACTTCCCATTTGCTCGAATGGGTAGTCGTTTGCTCCAATCGTCGACTTCATTGTCCCAGACGATTTGTTTGCTGATAATCCGTGTCGACAAAGCCGTCGAGGTTGTTGTAACCTCGCCGCATGAACGCCTTTGCTCTTTAGGTCGGCCTTCCTTTTCTTCTCCTAAGCTCAAAGTCACACCACCTTAGCTCACCCAATAAAGCTTGCCTTTCAAACACTCAACTACCACTGGTATCTTGCCTCCAACTCGTAAAAAGGCTGCCATGTCCTCGAACAAAAGGAAGCAGACCGCCAGACCACCCGTCAATCCCTCCTCATTCTGTATCTGCAGAGCCCCAGACACCAACAAAGCCTCCATGGAAGGGCTCACCCGCTGCCTCAAGCCTCTCGTATGCACTCCCTCTTTCCACGTCTTCTCTGCTAATACAACCAGTGCGAGCCCGGATGGTTCCACCTCAAATGCGTCGGTCTCCCTAACCACCCTCCTCGACGTCTCTGCTGGGTCTGCCCCACTTGCCGAGACACAGACGACCGGGCCACGTATCATCTGAATGGCCTGCTAAATGTGAGGGGAAACAAACCGAAGAACAAGATAGCGGGGGAGTGGCTGGCGGAGCTAGCGGAGGAGAAGCAGCGAGTTGCGGGGAAGAAGGCCAGGAAAGCGGAGAGGGAGGAGGCAGATGCGAAGGAGGCGCTCGAGCAGAAGACTGAGACGACGGAGGTGCTTGACGAAAAGACCGAGATGACGGATGCGGTTGGCGATGATGACCAGCAGTCGAGAGGAATCGAGAGGAATTCGAGGAAGAAGGGATGGAGGAGCGGCAAACGACCGAAGCTGGTACATTCTCGTCTTCACTGCTGAAGGCCAGCTGATGTTCCCGATAGTCAATCTCGAAGGTTCTAGGAGGATTACTTTCCAGCCAACTACGTGGATGGGATTGACGAGTCATCGGCACTTCGTTAATTGAACAATTCTTCAAGTGAAGGAAACGTGTTGCCTCCATTCCTTCCTTCAGCTTCCATCGGACCAAGCCAAGTCATGAGCGAAGGCAATTCAAATTGCTCGGAGCTCCCATTCTCGGGCAAAATTGTCGCCAATGAAGGCAGTGAATTTGAACTGGCAGTCGAAATAGACTGCTGCATCACTGGGGTAGGGGTGTGTAGACTTGAATGAGGCTTCGGCAGCTTCAGCGTCACCTTCGGATCGATACCGCTGTTCTTCGAAGGTTCCGCTGATGTGATCTTACTGGTGTCTCCACTTGCCCAATCAAGAATACCACGATCGAGGATGATTGGCTCGCTTTCAGCGTCGTTTCCCTCAGACCCAAATGGTGCGTTTAAGAAGATCTCATCCAGAGAGAAGAGCGAGGGCTGTGGGAACTGTCTTGAAGTCTTGGTCAATTCCTCTTTGTTGATGGTGGGAGGCATGGCCGGCGCTGCGAAAGCGGGGACCGACGTTGGTACACTCTTCTCGGGAGGCTTGGTAACAGATTCGCTTTCTGAGCTGGCCGCTGTTTCGGAAGCACTTTCAACCACTCGTTTGGGAATGGCAGAATGCTTATCACTCTTCGAACCCAGACCAGCCTTGAGATACTCCTTCGGGTAGCGAGTGCGAAAACGGTCCCGCAAATCAGTCGCCTTTCGCTCGGACAAGGCGAACTCCACGTCTTGCCTTATCTGTGCCCACTGATTGCCATGCTTTCTGAAGCCTTTCAAGAGGGCCTCATCTTCAGCAGCAGTGTATCCATGGCGAGATCTCCGACCTGTTTGAACACAAGACTCAATACCCAGTTGGCGAAGCTTGGATGAGAATACTCGGTCTCGCGGGGTTGCTTTACGACTTGCCTCTGGCAAAGATTCAGCTTGATTTGGGGTGCTACCACCACTTTTCAAAGCTTCGGCTCTTTCTTTGGTAGACTTTCTATACTGTTCTGGACAAATCACTCGGAACCTGTCTTTCAGATCCAGCGCCGTGCGTGAACTGAACGTGTAGTCCGAGCAGTTCAGAATCTTCGTCCAGTTGCCAATCCCGAACTGCGCAACGCCTTTTAGCAGACAATCTGTCTCCTCGTCAGACCATTTGTTCCTCTGAGAACGCTTTTTCTTCGGTTTTGGTGGAGACTCTTTGGTGGGCGCAGGTTCTGGAGGCTGAGCGGTAGCTACTTCAGGCACTTCCGCTGACTGTTCACGCTGATGCAATGGAGACAGAAGTGGCGGTTCCTGTGGCCGTGGAGGTGGAGTTTGCGGCTTATCGACGTTAATTGAAGGGAGAAGTCCTGCATCTGGAGGAGGTTGATGTAGTCCTGAAAGCGTGGGAGGAATTCGTGGCCGCTTTGGTCCGCTCCGTACGGGTAGCTTCGGCAAGTCCAGATGAAGGTTATCAGCTTGCTTCTGTCGCTTCACAGGCCTCTCGTCGTCGTTCTCGAGGATGATTTTGAAGAGATCTTGATGGGTGTTGCTTTGAAGCCTAGCCTTCTCAAGCCGGGGGGTTCCGTTCAAGGGGTGTCTTTGCGATCCGGCGTACGGCTCGATCGGGTTCGGGAGATTGATAAAGTCCAAAGAAGTCGGCCGGTATGCCGCTTGTCTAGCCTCGTTGTTCGGGGTGGGAGGCATTCCATCGAGATGTGTGAAAGGTGAACGTTGGTGTCTGTTTTGGGTGGGAAAGTTGGCGTGAGGTTGAAATTGAGGGTCATGTAAGCCTCCCCTTACTTAACTAGCGTCAAACTGTAAAATTCCAGCGTTCAGGCAACATCACTTCTCCTTTCTTCCACGACACCTTCATCGTTGACTTTCGTTTGAACATCTCGATGAGATCCAGGGCGGAAGAATCAAAATCCTGTATGATGTACTGTCTTCCCCCCTTCTCCACGATTGCCCCGCACCGCAAGACGTACCTACTGCAAATAGCCTGAATGCGAAGTCGGCATTCATCGGTGCTCATGCTCAAAACCAGGCCGATGCCTTCGTGAGACTGGGTTTGTGCTACTGTGGTAAATCGTTGCCTTGTGGCGTTTTCAAAACATGTATATCCATATCCTGCTTCTCCCTTATTTTGGCATCATTGCTTCCGCAGAAAATGGCCTCCAAGCCTGGCTTCGCTACGCACCTCTTCTGGATCATTATCGTCATGCTCATCTTCCTGAAAGAATCGTTGCTCTCAATAGCTCCGATGTCAGTCCGGTCTATACCGCCGGTCAAGAAATACAGAAGGGTATCTTAGGCATCTTTGGACGACACCTGCCCGTTGACCACCTATTGCATACAAAGCATACGAAGCATGCGGGCATCATCATCGGAACTCTCGACGCATATGGGAGTCTCTGCAACAGTACTACTCCCGCGCTGGACATCCCTGTCGATGGCTTCTGGCTCAGCATCAAGCGGGAATCAGCCACGATCCTGGGACGCAATGAACGTGGCGCTTTGTATGGAGCCTTCGAATACCTCTCCATGCTTGCACAAGGCAACTTCTCCGAAATTGAATACGCTACTAGCCCGGCTGCACCTATCCGCTGGACGAATGAGTGGGACAACATGGATGGCAGCATCGAGCGAGGATTTGCAGGAAAATCCATTTTCTTCGAGGACGGCGGAATCGTGGCGAATTTGACCCGAGCGGCTGAGTACGCCCGTCTTCTGGCTTCAATTCGCGTTAATGCTGTCATCGTCAACAACGTCAATGCCAACTATACCACTCTTTCTGCCGAAAACATTGAAGGTCTTGGGAGGATTGCCGATGTCTTCAGACCGTATGGAGTACAAGTCGGCCTGTCGCTATACTTCGCCACACCTGCAAATCTTACTGGACTGGACACGTACGATCCGCTTGATAGCCAAGTCATAGCTTTTTGGAACGACAAAACGGATGAGATCTATCAACGTATTCCGGATATGGCTGGATACCTGGTCAAAGCGAACAGCGAAGGCCAACCTGGTCCTTTGGTGTATAACCGAACTCTCGCAGAAGGCGCGAACCTATTCGCAAGAGCTCTGCAACCTCGTGGAGGTATTTTGATGTTTCGGGCCTTCGTCTATGACCAGCTCAATGAGTCTCACTGGAAAGCCGATAGAGCTAAAGCCGCAGTTGACAATTTTAAGCCTCTCGATGTCGACTTTGAGGACAATGTCGTTGTGCAGATCAAATACGGTCCGATTGATTTTCAAGTCCGCGAGCCTGTCTCGCCCCTCTTTGCCAATCTCCCAAATACGAGTGTGGCGATCGAATTGCAAGTGGCTCAGGAATATCTCGGCCAGCAGTGTCATTTAGTCTACCTGGCGCCGCTGTGGAAGACAATCACCGACATCGACCTCCGTGTTGATAACGATACCTCATTCGTGAGGGACATCATGAGCGGCAAACACTCCAACTATCGTCTTGGAGGATCCGCCGCAGTCGTCAACGTCGGCCGCAACACGACCTGGCTAGGTAGTCATCTCGCCATGTCAAACCTCTACGCATACGGGCGCCTTGCTTGGGACTGGACTCTCGATCCCGAAGAGATCTTGCAAGACTGGATCCGATTGACGTTTGGGCACAATCAAAAGGTCATCGATACGATAACCGAGATGTCGATGCAGTCTTGGCCGGCATACGAGAATTACACTGGCAACCTTGGAGTTCAGACGTTGACCGACATTCTTTATACTCACTTTGGTCCAAACCCGCAAAGTCAAGATAACAACGGCTGGGGTCAGTGGACAAGAGCTGATGCCTTCAGTATTGGTATGGACAGAACTGTGAGTAACGGGACTGGCTACGCAGGGCAATACCCCTTTGAAGTCGCGAACATGTACGAGGACATTGACACAACACCGGACGATCTTCTCCTCTGGTTCCATCATGTGAATTACACGCACATCCTGCACTCTGGGAAATCTGTCATCCAACATTTCTATGATGCACACTACGCCGGAGCAGAGACCGCTCACAACTTCGTCTCCTTGTGGGAATCTCTTCAAGGACTCATTGACCACGAGCGCTACGAAGACGTTCTCTTCAGACAGAAGTTTCAGGCCGGGCATTCAATTGTCTGGCGAGACGCAATCGTCAACTGGAATTACAACGTCTCCAGGATCGTAGATGAAAAAGACAGAATCGGCAATCATCCCTACAGAATCGAAGCGGAATGCATGGAGCTCGACGGGTATGAGCTGTACGTTGTCAGTCCCTTCGAGACAGCCAGCAACGCAACTGCCATCGTCACAAAGACAAACAGCACCATCGGCACTGCTACCGCCATTCTCGATTTCGAGCCCGGATGCTATGATCTGGTCGTCCAGTATTACGATATGTACGGCGGCAACAGCACTTATGAAGTTTCGGTGAACAATCAGACGATCGGCAAATGGACGAGTGATATCGTGGATACAGGCAAGCTGGGACATACGCCGAGTATCTATGTGGATGGTCATTCGGCTACGAGGATGAGATTTGAGGATGTGGAAGTGATGAGGGGAGATGTGCTGAGGATCATCGGAAAGGCTGATGGGATTGAGCCTGCGCCGATCGATTATGTGGCGCTTTTGCCTGAGGGTGTCGTTGACTGAAGCTTTGACACGTTGTGAGACGATAGAAGTTTTTGTCGCCGGTACAACGTGGTATTGAACGTATGCTATGGCAGGTATGCTCAATACTCGATCTGTATCATGCGACGAATCATGGATGTCCCTCCTCCATCTGATTACAGCATAGAATTGACAACGGTGATGTCTCACAGAACTGATCTCCTTCCCAAGTTATAGCCATCACCAAGCCATCTCTTGTGCTGCTCACTCCAACTGTTGGTGCTGTCTCCAGTACTCGGGCCCGCTTTGAAGGTCTGTTTACGTCTACGAACACTGCTCGCCTTCTTCGTGAATGTGATAGTAGCAGTGTCCTCGGACGGTCGGGTTGAAAGTCGCCTAACCGTCTTTGGCAATGAAGGCTGTTGCCATGGTCCGCTGAAGTTCCGGGATCCAGTCATCGAAACATCGGTCGAAGTGAGCAGTTGACGTTATCCAAGCCATGTGGTCAATCATGAGGGCCCTGAGGGGCCTGAGGGGGCTTGTCACAGGGGCTTGCTCGAAATATCCTGCCATCGGCTCTTTCTCTGGCAGAACGCGGATGCGTACAATCAGGCCATCCGCGACCAAGTTGCAGAGTTTGGAACAGCCTACGTAGTTGATAAGAGGCCAAACTCGAACAAAATCATTGTAGCAAGGCTTGTGATAGTCGTTCAGCTGCGCCAGAGGGCAAAGGTCCAGTCCGCCAGAGCACGGCCAGTGTACGAACATTTCGAACGTCTGCGGCTTGTGCGTGGGCAGGTGCGTAATTCTCTCCTGCCCCTCTAGCGACCGCTCGGAGCAAGCAGCCTCAAAGAATGGCGACATAGCGCAAGCCGTCATCTTGTGGATTATGGCAGGCGACTAGGAGTTACCGACAACAACGGTGATGGGATCCGCATAGCTTGACCTACGTATTTGATCAGTGTATAATGCATGTAAAGCTCTATCTTGCGTATCTAAACCGCTTTGCTGGTGGCTTCTCACCGCCGGGCGGTCGCTTGACTGCTGCTGATACCATTGCCTGCTTGTTGGCGGGTAGCTGCTGGCTGTCAAACGAAGACTCGCTGCGGAGGGATTTTTCGGTATTACTGAAATCTTCGACCGCCGTCGGTGCCGCAGGCTCCTCGCTGTCGAAGGTGCGTTCCACCGCTGCCGACTCAGGTGGCGGCTCGCCGCCGAGTGGCTGCTCGGCTGTCGTCGACGCCAAGGTGGTGAATTCGAGTCCCAAGTTCATGTCGAGATTTGGAGGTGCGTTTGTGAGAATCAGAAGAAACGTGCGGAATTTGAAAGGGAGGAACGGCCAAACACGGGCCGCTGCATGGACCCGTAATCACATGCAAAAAGTGGAAAGTGCATAAGAACAAAAAGAGCAACCTCTCTCTCGACCACATCACCGATTAACGGCCTCAGACATCCTCGGAATGTCGCCTTTTGGTTATCTTCCTCACCTTCCTCGTGATCATGAAAGAAGCAAATAGCCTCTGCCAACGCATTAGAATCCTTTCGACTTTCGATACTGACAAATCAGGCCGCAATCGCCAGGGGAACTTCCTCTCGCAAATCTTCCACTTCCATTCCTTCTGCCGTCCAAGCAACCAGGTCCATCAACAGACGTGCTAGGCCCGTTTTTGGTCTCCATGCCACCTTCAGAAGAGTCCGGAACCAAAGACCCAGCTGAGCATCCGCCCTTCCTCGTATCCGCTCGAGGATATGATCGATGCCGTTTGCTCAAAGTGATTGATTTTGTGAAATAGCTGCTTGGTGCGGTGAGAGAGAGGTTTGAGCTTGTAAAAGACTGATAGATACACGATGTTTGGAGTTGAGAGATCGCAATTGTCCTCAAATTTGACATATGGTTGCAAGTTTGTGTTGTCGGCCGTGACAATGCTTTAGAGTGGAGTATCGGTCATACAGTCCTGCGAAAGTGGAGCCACGTTGTCGGAGCCCTGCTTCGTCAATGTGTCCGTGCACAATCCTGTTGTCTTCGCTTGGGTCAGCGACCACCGAGCTGAGAGAAGTCGCCGGAGATGTCTTCGTCGAGGGTATAGAAGGACCAAGCCTCTCGCCTCGGAGCGAATAAGTCGCCCAACTTTCGTCGTCGTTCCACGTGCCAGTTATACACGTTCGACATCATAGCTTTCCTTCCCAACAAATATCCCGTCATCTCTTTAGCCTGAATCGAATCGACAGCCGTGCCAGTACTCATCGTCACTGCGTCCAGTACTCTTCCGAATCCCCCTCGACTTCCTCAATCATGTTCCCTGCTGTGTCCCAGTAATAGACCCCACGATACCACACGTGTTCAATTCTGTTACTCAAGCGCTTCATGAACGTTTTATTTAGCCTCAAGTGTCTCGGAACCATGGTCAATAGCTCGTCCGGGTTCTCGAGTCTGTACAATTGTAGGAGGAAAGACGATGAGTAGGGACGCTACGGCGACGCTGTATTGTGACTGGTTCTTGTTCAAGATGCATCCAGAGAGTGTGAATGATTCGATCAAAGGAGCAAGAGGGCGCGAAGAGTGTTATACAAGAAGAGGACGCCCGATTGGCGCCTGGACTTCGTCGCGGAATGTCGCATAAGCAGACTGCTGCAGGCAGTAAAGTGATACCAGGAAGGAGGCCACCACTTTCGGCAACATGAGCATGCTCAATTGCCGCTTGATGAAAATTTCCCCAATTCTAATTGTCGATTTACATTAAGTGAAGTCCTGCGGAATCCAGATCTAGCGAATTCAGCTCACGGGGTGTGGAGAGTGGTGCATGTTTAGTGTCACAACCTGAACATCTTGAACAATACGCAATACCTGGATTCTTTTGAGATGACAGTGAACCTCATTCGTCGTCGTCGTCGTCGTCGTCGTCGTCCGCCTGCTCTTCCTCCTCCTCATTCTCATCGTCTTCGTCACTGGATTCCACCGGTTGCGGCGGAGCTTTCTTAGAAGCCTTCTTGCCCGAAGACTTAAAAGGAGTATCCTGCGACCTAGCCGAATTCTTCCGATCCGTCTTCGACGCCGGTGTATTCCATCCAACAATCTGCGGAGACCACGTGGGCCTACTATCCAAAATAGCCGCCTGTCGAGGATCGAATCGCAGACTGTCCATCTGAGCTTTCGCCCAGTCGTCAAAACCGGTCGTCTGCTTGATATATTCGTCAAAATCCTTGCTCGCCTTCGCGACAGTCTTCAAGTGCTTGATCTTCAAGACCTTTTTGTCCTCCGGCTCAAAGGCCGCCAAGGCAGCGGCAGTTCGGACGGCATTGTGGATTTGACGCCCGTTCCACTGCTTGCCGGCTTTGGCATCTTCTGCACTCCAGGTCTTCTCTGCCCATTTCATCAACTTTTCGAGGTTCACTTTCAGGTCCTTGTTGTTCTTCTGAATCCGTCCGAAGTTGACCTTCCAGATCTCTCTCGATTGGTCCTCGCTCAAGGGCTGGTAGTAGAGGGAGACATGGATGCGAGACTTGAAAGCTTCGTCGAACACACCGACTCGATTGGTCCTGGATTCCAATCAGAATATGAATAGATATAATTCAATGGGAACTTACGTAAGGAACAGAATCCCGCTGTAGTACTCCAGGGTACGCAGAAAGACCGAGACCACAGCGTTCCTTGTCAGATCACTCTTGTCTCTGGCGGAGAGGAAGACATCAGCTTCGTCCAGAAGCATAACGCAGCTCCACCTGTAGGCTAGAGTGAAACTTTCCGCAAGCTTCTCTTGCACTTCGTTCGGGGACTGTCCGAGGTCACCTAACTCTCATCAGCGGTACTCCGAGTGGAACGTTCTCGCGCAGTACGAACCGCATGTCAAAGCATAGAGTGGCCGACCAGTATACTCGGCCACGCACTCTGCCGTACTGGTCTTCCCCACACCCGGGACACCATGTAAAAGCACAATGAGGCCTTTGCCTTTCCCACGAACCAAGTCGTCTTGCTGTTGCTTTCCATAATCTCTCGTGGTCTCTTTGCTAGCCGTCGAAGCAGCTGCCAGTGCTTTAGGTCCCATCTTGTGAGTCTCCACCAAGCTTTGCACAATACGTTTGTGCTCCTGAGGCAGCACGAGATTCTCAAAGTTCAACTTGTTGGCGTCAAGTTCGTCGACGCAGGCGATCTTCAATTCGTCTGTGAAATCTTTAGCATAATCCACCCAGGCGCGGCTTGTGTGACTTACACCACGTCCTGTTCTTCAGAACAAAAGCAAAGATGTTGGGAGGGAACAGCAGACAGTAATCTCGGTTGGACTTGAAAGATCCGTCGCCTAATCGCCAGCGCTGAATATCCATGATCTGCTTCATGGCTCGATCCTTCTTCTCTTCATCCACCTTTCTGTCGTCGTACAGGCCAATGTCATACTCATAGGTCAGCGAACAAGTGTTATCAGAGCACGTGCATTTCTTCTTCAGAGTTTCTGTGCTCTCGCGGTAATCCGTCTCTGGGCTATCACTCAAGCCGAGAGACGGTTTGCAAGCGCCATATAGTTGGAAGAACTTGTCGAAGTCAATGATAATCTCGCTATCAATCTGCACAATTTCATTAGCTCGAAGTCTCTAAAACCACGCGTAAAGGCGCATACCTGCTCGCTGACTTCATGCATTTCTTTCCCTTTCGCAACCCTCAAACTCAGCCCATCATAATCGCGGTGGGCGATCTTGTCCTTGTCGGCAAAAGCTGCAAATTTCATGCCTTCTGCTATCAATTGCTCGCGAACGGATCTCG
This sequence comes from Mycosphaerelloides madeirae, assembly GCA_002785995.1. NCBI lineage: Eukaryota > Fungi > Ascomycota > Dothideomycetes > Mycosphaerellales > Mycosphaerellaceae > Mycosphaerelloides > Mycosphaerelloides madeirae. The sequence continues at coordinate 87,210 of NHNV01000069.1, read as the reverse complement.
TCGGTCCGTGTTCGTGGAAATCCTCGCTCGATGTTGCACCTCTATGCGTCAGTTCGAACAGATCAGCATACGCAATCGGGAAGACGGGCAGTCTGGTGATGGATCTAGATCCTTCGTATGGCGGGACGACGATGTCATGCTGTACAGGCCCGATCTCCTCACCGTCGAAATGGAGATCAAAACATGTGATTACGAAGTCAGACACAGCTCCCTCTCCATCTTCCTCACGGCCGTCCTTGTCGCGGTTACGGAGGGCGCGTCGTCCCCCAGAAATCGAGAGTACTCTGAACGCTACCCGATTCTCTGGATCGAATATTTCATCTCCCGGCGAAAAAAGTTTCCAGAGATCGATAAAGGTCACTTTCGTTGTAGCCGACGGAGCTTCTCGGCCTCGGAGAAGGCGGTAGGAGTTGAGATCTGACTGCAGATGCTCGTCGACGAAGCCAAGGAATGCTCTCAGATGCTCATGAATCAGTTTTCGACGCTCTGGATCGTCGAGGATGTCGTCAAAGTTGTCATCGACGGACTTGTTGTCGTTGTGAAACTCGGCAGTAAAACCATCGTGATGTACTTCCAGCAGATCATTCTCCTTCAGTTGTTCAAGCTCTGATAGAACTTCTCGCAACTGGACATCATACTCCAAGAAAGCCTTGAAGGGACGGATATGCGTCTGGCCCGGGGCCGAAGCTCTTTCTTTTGAGTCCGCATCAGGCGACACTCTGCGAATTGCTAGGGTGAATGCGTTACAAATGAACGGCGAGTTGATGCGGATGCGGTGCACCTCTCTCTTGGGTGTGGCACTTTCCGTGTGCACCGACTTATGTCCGTTCTTGGTTGCTCGCTTCTTCTTTCGACGCTTGGGTAGATGCCCCATGGGCTCGGTGAGAACATCCAGAATGGGCTCAGGGCGCTCTGGCTCGACGTTCTTCGCTGGTAAGAATTCCACAAGGCTTTTCCAGCCAGCTTGCAGCGTCCACCTGGGATTGACGGTTGGCTTAGGCGTGTCGTCTGGCACTGCTTTCTCTGGCTCGCTGACATTGCCTCCATCTCGAATCCCATCAGGCATACCAGGAGGCATCACCTCCAATGGTTCGTCTTGTTTCTCAGCGGGTGCTTGGGTTGTGCTTCGGCCAAGAGAGCGGTTCTTCATCTTGCTCAGCTCTTTCTCCAGCTGCTTGATCCTCGCTTCGACCAACATGAAATATGAGAGCGTCTGGCGGTTACGTAGCCTGGATCCTACTTTTCCCGTGCGAGCGTCATGTGCATCTCTGGAATACCGGATGTCTCTGGTGAGGTTGTATTCAAATTCCTCCAATGCGCCCTCATCTTCTGACATGTCCGTGGAGGGCGACGACGTTCCGGTTGAGTCTAGAGAGGTGTTTCGGTATTTCTCCTCCTCACCAGGAAGAACTTTGGTAGACGCGGGCCCAGCTTCTGGGACGAACGCTGGCATGTCGTCGAGATTGTCAAGGCTGGAAGCGGTCTCAGCACTTCTAACCACGGCCTTACCAGCGTTTTCGAACATGCTGGGCGCAGAGTCTCCAGTAGAGAAAGGGGTGATTGCGGTCAATTCCGATTGATTAGAATCTGCACTTGACTCTGAGCTTGAGGAAGCCATTTTCTAGTTGGCAGGCGTTTTGTTGTTGGTAGTAGTAAAACCGGGCAAGGCTCCGAGTTCCAGTGGATCATGAATGCTCGCGGATTTATGCAGTTCAAAGGCCCAGCATTGTGTGGTACAACAAGTTCCGCGGCTGTTACGCAAGCTGAAAGGCTCAAGTTTACTTCAGTGCATCTCGATCTTCTATGCCAGCCACCCGATCACAGCTATACGGCAGATGGCACCTCTGGGCCGCATTGAGACACAAACATGGCAAAGCTCCCAGTTGCCTTCCCAGGATTGAATAGCTTCGAAGTCTCGTCTACCGAAGCGAAGGCAAATGGCTGCATGGCATCCCAAGCTGTCACAGCCTTGACCTGGGAGTACCAGATTACAATTGGTCAGTCGCCAAGGCAAATTTCTGCTTTGCTGCACTGCACGAGGCAGAGAGTACAAATATGAACGCCGCCATACGGCCTCGGCGCTTGTGGAAAGGCTGGCGGACTGGCGGGCTGTCGAAGTGTTAACCTCAACGACGTCTCAACAACATCAGGTGAATTCTATCCCAGGGGCAAGGTATCAATTGGAGGGAAAGGCTAAGAGACGATTTCGACAGGGGAAAAGGACCGCCGAGAAGTTGTAACAAGCAATAGCGAAGACCGTCGGTTCACATGTGATGGAGCTTATCTCTACGGCTGAGATCTTGGCGTTTTCTACGAGGCGGAACAACCTTGCACACCACCATCTTTTTGATTGTGGCGTTTCACGTCCAGGAGCGGGGTCTCAGCCCCGAAGACAGGAGTTGGTTGAGTGTCGAGGCTACCGCATTCTTGGTGAAGATGTTTACGGTTCGAGTGAGCGTGACCATCTCAGCAACCACTACATCGCCAAGATGCCAGATGGAAACAGTCTCATAGATGTTCACGCGCTTGATCCGCCCTGTCAGCTCAGAAGCCCAATCGACGACTACCTCGACAATCGGCTTCATAGAGTGGTCCTTTCAGAAAGGCGTCACCAACCCCCAAAAAGAAGCCAGACGGACGTCCTCCTGTTAGACGAAACGAAAACCGTGGTTGCTGCAAGGAAGGCCTACATCGAAGTCCTGGCCCGATTCCAAGAGAAATTCAGAGCGCAACTGGAAACCAGAGGCCTGAGTATCTACGATGCAGATGAACCCAACGCTCACGAATGGGCAGCAGTCGTCGCTGCTCTCGAAGATGCAGAGAGCCTCTACACCGGCGTGAAAGACCGTGGAAAGCTTGGTCAGGTGCGTGACTGCCTGAGGAAGTGTAGAGCAGCTCAGGCACATGTCGAGTCTTGGGTACGCCTGCTTCCCTCAGATTCGTGGCAAGCCTCTCTTGTTTGTGGCGGGCTGAAGATCATCGTTGGAGTATGTCCTCGGAAGCAGAGCTATCGATGTTGAAACTTGCTGACTCTCGAGCAAGGCTGCTGCACAACTGGGCGAAATTCGAGATCAGATCGCCGACGCCATTGAACAGATACCCACAACCATTGAGGCCGCCCACAAGCTTCACGCCCTGTATCCCGAGGAGCTCGTGCAAAACGCCAGTGAAGTCCTCGCTGCGACTTTTGAGGTGATGCAGCAATGCCTGGAATTCTTTCTGCGGCACCCGACCAAGAAAATCCTCGGTGCGATTTCGTCAAAGGATTATGGGAGACCACTGTCGAAAAAGCTGGACAATCTTCGGCATATCGAAAGCAAAATGGATCGGAGAGCTTCGATTGTAGAGAAGGGCAAGCAAGATGAATGTAGGCTACTCTTGCTCGGTGTGCTCGTGGTAATGCTGAGATGAAATAGCACGGCACCTGATCGAGCGATATGTGCAGAAAAGCTGTCAATCCAGTATGTCAGCTAACCAAACATCCATCAATTTTGCCTCGACTGACGACTTTCATAGCAGAGGAACTGTCCGGTTTCATCAGCGAGGTCCGCGAACACTTCCGACTCTTCTTTCAAGATGCTGAGAGGCGCGAAGCGACTCAGCGAGAACTGGATCAGCTTCGGAGAGAACAGGAACTGCGAGTACAGAAAAGACTGGCCCTCGGACAATACCAGCTTCGAATTTGGGCTGGAGAACGCAAAGGTGAGGATGAACAACCCCGTCGTGAGCTCCATGGCACTGATAATGGCGTAGCGCAGCTTCTGCAGCTACTCGGATACAATGACGAGCTCAACTCGAACGACCGGTTTACCAGCTTGCGCATTGGCAACACTCTTCCGTCGGAAGGGCAGTCAAGGGCGTCCGGGATCTTCTTCTCTCCTCAGGTGCAAAGTTGGATCTCAGTCGACAGGTCCGCAGTGCTCGTTGTGAATGCAATGGAGCGGACCGGACTGATGATGCATTCCTCAGCGTCATTCTTTTCGGCTTTGCTGGTAGTGGCGCTGGGGAAAGCATCGGAACCCAGCGTTACGCTCTCCTGGTTCTGTGGCCAGCACGTTCGTGATTCCTTGTTTACCATGATCGCGGATCTTCTTGGCCAACTCTTGTCGGACGGACTTGAGAATGTACACCCGGACAGCTTTTTCTCTGCCGACGGGAGCTCAGATGAAGAAACCTTGGTGGCGTTATTTGGCAGGCTGTTACGTCTCCAGCTGCACCAAACGCCCGTCTATTGTATCCTCGACTCCATATCCTTATATGAAGACGTGGATCGCCTGGGTGACCTGCTCAGCATTTGGACTCTGTTAACACAGCTCGCACAGCCACAGGAGGGATTGCATCCGTTGAAGATACTAGCGACCAGTCCATCGCAGTGCTCGCGATTGGGCTCACAATTTGACGAGACGAGACCCACGGTTCTGTGGGCGCGCAACGATACATCGGCGGCATATAGCGTGGCGAACGTAATGCGAGGGATTTCCACGGCCCCTTGATGTTGGGCTGTGGATAGCTTCTTTCCAATCTTGTATCCAATGACCCGTTCCTTCCAGTGTGCGGTGTCGTCTTCGGAAGTAAGCAAGATGCGACCAAGGTCATTCACTCTCTGCCATCGTCCAACAACAGAGATTTCGGCATAGCAGCCTTCCCCAACAGACTCCCTCATCTCTCCTGCCTCGTCGAAATCAGCGCCCGTGCCTTCTGTCAACATCACATCCATTCAGTCCAGCTCAGGATAGCTGGCTTCACTTATACAGTTTATAGAAACACTCTCCAGAGCCAAAATCCTCAGAATCATTTTGAGCATGCCGATCGGGTTGTCGACTTCGATATAACTGAGGCTCAAGACCTTGAGGATCACGGCGTGTTGCTGTAGGAAGTGGCCGAGGTTAGTGACGTGTGCGTCTGTGTGTAGAGATAATTCGCTCGAATGCGGGAGACTCGAGGTGTTGAGAATAGTCAGAAGCCCAACGGCCTCACTTTCGTGACGTAGTCTAAGCTTTTGTAGTCGAGGTGCCGCTGCCAAAGTGCTGCCGAGTTCATGCTCGGGGGAACTTGCGCGTCTGGGTGGGCCTGACCCTTGGCGGTGATATGCGTCGCCGACATTGCAGTCGAAATTGAGACTGAGGAGATTGGCGCAAAGGGTTGTCAAGCCGGCGTGCTCAATACTTCGGAATGCAAGGGAAAAATCTAGACCACCTCGCATTTTCATATCGAGTTGGACGACTGGTCGAATATGTGACAGGCTAGCGCGAGCCGACAGCGCTTGCAGTATCGCTGGGGCAGCGTACCAGTCCCTCTTGCAGCCAGAATGCTTTTTGTACAAGCCTTCGACACTCAAAAGCAATTCGTCTTTAAGTCCTGCGCTGCCGACCATGTGATAGCATGGGGTTGTGCCAGTAAAATGACTTTCGTCGAATTAGGTAGATCGCAAACGGCATTTCAAAAAGCCAGGCGATGAGTACGCTGTTCCCATTTATGCTGGTCAAGGCAAAGTCCATTGTATTGTTCCCATGTGCCGTACAATTCTTTTGCTGCTAAGTGTTTTCGCCACGTATACCGGGGGTGGCTACTTACTATTTCGGATATATCCTGCAGCTCGTCCCCGTAGACGATGAGTTTGCGGACGTGTATGCAAGACGGGTCTCAACAAAACCCTGAGGCCTGCAAACTGTATGTGGTAGGCAAGCAAGGCGGTATTCTTCGAAGACGAGGGAGCTGGCTACCGGGTCGACGACCTGGGACACTAACCGGAGCTTCTTTACTGTATGGACATTTGCGAGGTCGAAGATGCTGAAAAAGACCTCGGTAGGCAGGCTTTCTATGGTGGTGGTGCAGGATGATGGGTAAGTAGTGGCTTTGCTGGTGGATGACGACTTGTTGTGAAGTCGAGAGGGAAACGAGGAAAGGGGCCCTCGGAGCTGCAGCGGTGTATCGGTGTTACAACGCTGTGCCGCTCAAGCCATGCACGTGACCCCGCATCGACTTCTTGTTTGAGCAGTGGAAGGATCCACAGCGTCGCCGTCGAAGTTCGACTATCGAAATCTCGTGTTGTGAGGCTGTGTGCGGCCTACCCTACCACTTCCAGCACAAGCAGCCTTTCAGCGCGTACTGATTGGCATTTCTGCCTGGTTTCTGTGCCTGTGCCTGTGCCTGTGCCTGTGCCTGTGCCTGTGCCTGTGCCTGTGCCTGTGCCTGTGCCTGTGCCAGTGCCTGGGCCTCTGGCTGGCATCTCCAGCTCGTGACTCGCATGCGCATACAGACGGTCGGTTCTCCTCTCCACTACTTCCTCTCTTGCATCTCTCCTATTCTCTCCCCCAAAGGACAACATGGCAGACCACAACGCAGACCACAAGAAAGCAGCAGCGGCAATCCCGTCCCGCGGAGGAAGCACCTACGGCAATGACGCCGACGCAGTGTCGATGCACACAACCCGCAGCGACTACGACTACGACGACGTCCCTCAGCTGCCCTCGTACAGCGACAGCGTGGCTGCCGACGAGGCGCCTGCAAAGCAGACATCACAGCAAGACGACCGGTATCGGAAGGTCTATGCCCCCGCCAACCGCTTCCGCAATGCAAAAGGCTGCTCGCCTAGCAAGTCCATAGGCGCCGAGACCAGTATCCGCCTCGAAGACGACCTCCTGGATCCCGAAAGGCTGTGCCAGTACCTCACCTACCTCTCCGTCGTAGCCCCACAGCCCTACGTCCGTATCCAGGGCTGGCACTGGGAGACGGTCAAGCGGGACAACAAGAAAGAGACGAACAAAATATACGATTTCGATGTGGCCCTGAGTCTGGAGAAGTACCTACGACGAGATCCCGGGCCAAAGCATTGGTGGTTTGCTTCCACAGTCACCAACAGCGAGAAAGTGCATCGCGGAACATTCAGAAAAGTCCGAGCTCCCGGATACAAACAGGACATCGAAGTCGGCGAGGAGCAGGAGCCAGACCTGATGGAATGGTGCAAGAACTTCTGCGACCACACATCCGCCCTCAAGATCTTCCGCCTTTCTCGCGAGGTGTCCGGCCTGAATCGAGAATACATCGAAAGCCAACTCGTTCCACTCGTCCGGTCAACCCATTATCGCGGCCACATCGACATCACCTTCCCGACCGCCGACAAGAACGTGGACATCTACACTCCTCATTGGGTCAACCGCGCGCGCATCTCCTGGATTCGATGGATCTTCTACCTCACCTTCGTCTGGATCTTTACCTGGCCCATCCTCTTCTTCCTCACTAAGCGATGGGACGTCTACCGCGTGCAATGGACTTGGTCTCGATGTGTTCCCGACCCCGAACGACAGCGCAACGTCCTCAAATATGCCAGCATCAGCGAGAAAGAATGGGTCGAGACGCACAAGAACCTTGTCTTGAGTCTCGTTCTAGACCAGTTCCACGGAGACGCAACGAGTATGGCTGTTGACGTCGACGTGAGTACGGCCGCCTTGCAAAGGGCGAGAGGACAGCTTCCACAGTCGGGCAGTGCGAATGTCGATGGGGCTGTCGATTTGTTCAGAGGTGGACTGTCAGCTTGGAATGCAGTCAACGGACGCCCTAGCCGGTTCGGTGGTGGATGGGGTATGGATTCATGATATCATCTGCGTTGGCGTAGCTGGATGAGATTGCCTTACTCACGCTCTGGATTCTTGCTGGAGTTTGCAGCCTGAGACTGCTTTCCGCTTTGTCGGTCTACGTGGAAGCGATTTGGATAAGCGAAGCGTTAGATTATCTCGAGGATACGGAGACATGAAAAGTATTCCACCCAAACTGCGATCCATTGCACTTCTCAGCTGCGCTGCACAGAAGGGTCTAAGAGTGCGAAAATAAGAAGAGGTGAAGTCGTCCAACACATGCCCAAGAGAAGCTTGACAATTCTTACGCAAGTGGTACTTACCTTCTGTGGGTCCTACAAGGCGCACCAGCCAAACTACTGCTGACGTTGCCTCTCACAAACACCTGCCCCATCTGGTTGTTTTCCTCGGATCGACTGGCTCGTTGAAGAAGGCCGTCCATAAGGCTGGCCAATCAAAATGCTTACATTACCACGTTGTCAGAGGAATTGACTTTCAGTAGGATCTAGGCTTGGCGCTGGTCCCCTACTGTGCGAGTAAACGTTGCACGCAGGACGCTAGATGGCGAGGATTTGTAGAACACCTGCAGGCACGTGGGATCGTGGCGGAAATGTGGGTGCAAGGTAAGAGGTATAATACCCAGATTTTCCCTTTCCTTTCCTTCACTTTCATCGCCAAGAGAAAGACTATTAGCAAAGATGCGTCTCGCTCCAATCTTCCTCGCCTTCACGGTGTCTTTGGCCCAGTCCTACGACGACGGCTACGAGACAGTCAACAGCCCAACCCAACCCGTCCAAATGCGTCTCTCCTACCAGGGCCCCACCGCAATGATGGTTTCCTGGAACACCTTTTCCCAAATCCCCAATCCAACCGTGCACTTCGGCATCGAACCCTTCATTCTCTACCGCACAGCCTCCTCCGACACAAGCTACACTTACCCAACCAGTCTGACCTACATCAACCACGTCAACCTCACCAACCTGCTCCCGGATACGACTTACTACTACCTCCCGGTTGGATCAAACGCTACGACTCCGTACTCGTTCAAGACTGCTAAGCTTGCTGGCGACATGTCCGAAACCACCGTCGCCGTCGTCGTCGACATGGGAACTTTCGGCCCTCTTGGTCTCAGCACCACCACCGGTATAGGCGCCGCCAATCCCCTTCAGCCCGGCGAGCACACAACCATCCAATCCATCTCCTCGCAACTCGACGCTTTCGATTTCCTCGTCCACCCCGGCGATCTCGGATACGCGGATGCCTGGCTCAAAGAAGAAATCCAGAAGTACCTCCCCAACACGACGCGGATCATGAACCCAACGATTTACGAGCATATCAACAATGCGTTTTACGATGAGCTGGCTAATATCACGAGCTACAAGCCTTATATGGTTAGTCCAGGAAACCATGAGGCTAATTGTGATAATGGGGGCACAAAGGATAAGAGTATTGGGGTTACTTATACAGAGGCGATCTGTCCAGTCGGACAGACGAACTTCACCGGGTACCGAAACCGTTTCAGGATGCCGAGTGCGCGGTCTGGGGGACTGGAGAATTTCTGGTGCGTCCTCCCCAGACTACCCACAACTCAACTCGCTAATATCGTACAGGTATTCCTACGACTACGGCATGACCCACTTTATCTCAATCGACACCGAAACTGACCTCGGCCACGGCCTCGCCGGCCCCGACGAAGGTTCCCCCGAATTCTCCGGCCCCTTTGGCCTCGCCAATCAACAACTAAACTGGCTCAAAAACGATCTCGCCTCCGTAGACCGTACCAAAACCCCCTGGCTAGTCGTCCTCGGCCACCGTCCCTTCTACAACTCCGCAGGCGGAATTTGCACAAACTGCAGCACAAACTTCGAGCCCCTCTTCTACGAATACGGCGTCGACTTATACTTCTGCGGACACTCTCACGTCTATAACCGGAATGCACCGATATATAACAACGTTACGGATCCGAATGAGCTGGATAATCCGAGGGCGACGTGGTATGTGGTCAATGGCGCCGCAGGACATTACGATGGGTTGGATACGTTGAATTATCCGCTTATGCCTTATACAAGGTATGCGCAGGATAACGCGTATAGCTGGAGCAAGATGATTTTCCATAATTGTACGCATATGACTGTGCAGGCGATTGCGAGTGGGAATGGGAGTGTTTATGATCAGGCGACGCTTTATAAGGAGAGGACGTGCAATCCTCTAGCGATCTTGGACTAGAGCGAAAGAGATGAGTGGAGGAGCGAAAGTTTGTATATGCGTTGAATGCGTTCATGATCTTTCTTTGAGTCTCCAAGTCTCTCGCTCGAAGTGTTGTCGAAGCGTTGTCGAAGCATGTGAGTGTAGGTCTGTGCTTGTTACCTGTTTCGGGAAACAGTAGGCTAGTACATCAGCTTCTCTATCACAGCGACATGCATTACTCGTCGGCCTATGAATATGACTTACCCAATCATTCTCGATGTTGACTGCCACTCGTTCGAGCATGGAGCTCACCAAGTAGCGCTTACATCGCAAGACTCAGGGTAGACGTACAGAAATCTAGGTGCGCCACATCAGTCTTACTGAAGCCGACTCCTTTCTGTCTGCAATTGTTTGAGCCCTGCATGACAAACGCTTTCGTGAGATGACCAAAGTCTTGAGATGACCAAAGCAACAGCACTAAAGCACCAAATATGCCAATTCTTGGCTCTACAGAGTACAGACGATGGAAGGTCGGCATCTCCACAAAATCTGACCGGTTTGGAACTCGGATGTATCCCACTGTTGAAATATGATCTTGTATATATGTTATACCTTAAGTCAAGAATAACAGCTTGGCACACCTTTGTCCGATCAACACCCACAACTCTAGAGATCGCTTTCTCAACGGTCCAAAGAACGGGATTCACTCGTGACGCCTGCGCCTGCGAAGGACGGACTTCACGAGGATGTAGGCGTCGCCCGGTTTGGAAGAGTCCCGACGACGGAGCACGTACCCAATCAAGTCTTTAATGAGTACGATGTCGAATGTGCAAAATAGTGGTGACGATGGTGCGAGAAAATATGGTACTTTTGGCAAAAGTGGATTTTCTGGTGCGTATACTTGTCATTGGTGTCAAGGGACGGGACAGGCGCCGAGTGACATGATGTGAGATCTAGCTTCTTGCCAGGATTAGCATAAAAGAAACACTTAATTGATCGCTCAAGCGTACCCCTTGGCCAGCTTTCCTCGTAGTTCTTCATCTCGTCTTCATATCCCAAGCTCTTCATCAGTCTCTTCATCCTGCAACATATCTCTTCTCGGGTGCCTCCTATGAGGTATCTGTTGGTTGGGTCTTCTCGTACGTACGATACAGTCACTTTTAGTGAGAGTCTCATAATAATACGATGTGGTTGATTGTTATTCTCTATCTCTGTGAAAAGGTGGAAGTGAAGAGTACTGCTTCCTTGCAGGGGTGTGGAGAACAAGCCAGTTCCCTGTTGTGGTGCCGGTAGCATCCGACACATATGAAACAACAGTATCCGACCCCATACGTTAACCCACGGCTCAGTCACACAAGTCTTAAGATAAGCCTGATGGTGATCCCACAAAAGATCACCGCCGTCTGGTGCCCTGTAATCGTCCACGTCGTTCACTTTAACATTATGCGGTGCGTCCATTTGCTTCTGCAGGCTACCTACTACGATGGAAGCTGGTCAAAATATCAGTGTATTAGTTACTATCATAGGCCGTTGGATGATACTCACTAAGCAATGAGTCTGTTCTTGATGACTGGGAGGTCTAGTCCTTTGGCTTTCACGATGGGGGAAAAGAGTTCGATAAGGAGTGCGTCCGTCGGTCATACCACTTCTCAATGTGGCACATTTCGAAGAGTAGGTAATGTTGTTTCAGAACCTTGATGGCACGGATCCGGCGGCGGCCATGTTCTTCTTCAGAAATAAAAGGTGGCTCCAGAGCTCGTACCATGCTCGAACAGAACGTACTCGCTCTGTTGTCGTGAGAAAGGGCGGATGTTGTTGTGTTTTCACTGCGTTCAGAATATCAGTACACGAGCCGGATATCTTCAATATTAGAGCGTGCCCTTCACGCGAGTCACGACGTTCTCTTCGAAGTTCTGGACGACTGCATTCGTTGCCTCCCAGTTACGCCAGATTTGCCAGATACCGTTTGCAGTGATTGGTGTGTCAACGAGAGTACCACCTTGATCTTGGAGGGACTGGCGTGCTTGAGGCATGCAAATAATGCTTCTGGTAGCAACTGTGTTGAATATAGTCCCAGGATTTCAATCGAAGCTGGTGCGGAATCTGATTTGCGTGGCGATGAAGGCGAAGAGATCGTAGACGGATTTTGAAGAAGTGATGATCATCAGGACCAGCTCGGCTGATCAGGCAGAGAGGGCTTCAAGGTGTTGCGAGGTCTTCTCAGCGCGGTCTTGGTCGTCCATGGTCAATTGACGCCGTATGAATGACAACCGAAAGAGTTATCGATGCCGCTTTTGAAAAGTCTCTGGGTATATATGTTAGGAGTCTAGTTGTATGTGTCACGCTGTCTGCTGACGAAACCGTGAAGCTAGTGGCAAGCCTTGAGCTCCCAAAGAGCATAGAAAATCTTTGCATGAACCAAAACGAATTTGATGAAGCTGAACGTCTTCAACCACGCCATCTGTATCTGAGATGACTCGCATGTCCCGTTCTTGACTCTTCCACACTAAATGTCGTCCGAGCAATCGCCAGCTCATCGTGGTTCTTTCCCTGGAACTCGCCGCTAGGGCTGTGTTCTAGCGCTGCAACGAGCAGCTCCATAGGTGAGCGATAAGGTCTCCTATAAAAGACCCCCAGGATGACCTGGAAACAAGCAACGACAACGCCCATACAAGCTACCACGAGGCCGAAGTGAGACGTACGTGAGGACAAGCCGTAAGCCCAGACGTTGATCCGGGCGTTGCGGATGAGTTTCGGGGTAGTGGGCGTGATGGGAGTAGTGAAGTTCCCGTCAAAGGTAAAATCGACGAGGCTGAGAGTTTGGATGATAGGAAGGAGTGCTATGTAGTCGATGTACGGGTAATAGGCACTGATAGGGTCATCGGAGTTGGAAACGTCGGGTTGCCCAAATCTTTCGCAGGCGGCGAGGATGGAGAGTGCAGCGCTTCGGTTTGCGATCAGCGTGCCACCGTTATCTGCGGACCAAGCGGCAAGAGTCCATGCCGGGCTGACCAGGATGGCATCCCCGCCCGAGGGGAGGTCGGGGTTCGTTGTGAGCAGGAGTGGGTTGGAGATGGGTGAGGGGTCAAAAGAGTAAGTTGTAAAATTAAGGTAGGCGTTGAAGTCGAACATAAGGTCGAGGGACGTTGGGCGGCCGTCGACGGGGGCGTATTGCATGGAGATCTGCACAGTGTTGACATTGACTGAGCGTTTGGCTATAGGGCTACTCTTGTTGGTTGCGAAGAAGACATCCCAGTCGCAGATAGTGGTCGAGAGTACATCGCCGTTCCGAGGAAGACAGTCGGGTGAGAAGCCAGGTGGGAGAGCACCACTCGGGAGGAAAGCCGCACGGTCGCTGGTCCAGATTGAGAATTTGGCACTGGGACCTAAAGCATTCGTGGAGGAATTGTAGACGCCTTCGATGGTAAAGTTGCCGAATTGATAGCCGTTGTTCCAGCCGTCTCCCCAGGGAACACATTTCGTGAATACTAAAGTCCGTGTCAGCATAGCATAGATATCAGAGTTAGAACGCTTACAGCCGGTCAAGATGCCTCGAGAGAGAGGCGTGTTGGAGATGTTGTAATTTTCATAACATCGAATGGCCTTGCTAGTCGAATCATTCGAGGTCCTCTCGAGAATTGAGTCCCACCTAAAATGATACGTGTCAGTGCTGGTGTTGTGTTGGTAACTTGGCCGTGACTCACCAGGTTTGATTGTCATATCCCAACCACATGCTAGCAGCGACCCCAACGACGGGCCCATTGCGTTGAATAACAGTCGCGACGGTGCTGTTATACGGAACGTAGCTGTCGTACAAAACCGACTGATCTGGGTCAGTGGCATTTAAGTCCTCTTTCGAACGTCCCAGCGAGATAGCTTGGATCTTATCCAGGTCTAAACTCAATTCCGTCATCAATTGGCGACTTGGAGCCCAGCTGAGGAAGTCAGAAAAGGTTCCATTTTCGTAAAACCACTCTGTCGAATTAAAGTTGAAGGAAACTCCAAATTGTTGCGAGATTCCATTCAGCGTCCATGGTGAAGCTGTGTAAGACTCGATCCAAGCGTCCATAGTCGGTGCGAACGGGTCTGTTGTGCACGAAAATCTGACGATTATAGGTCAGTTGAAGTCAACCCAAAATCTCGGAGTTACTATGCAGCTCACAAGCCATTCGCAAAGTCCTCTTCGGTGCACCATGTCATCATAGACAGGTATTCGCTAATCGCCAAAGTGCCGGCATTATAAGATACAAAGACACCTTTCGCAATGTCGGCTGTCTTGATCCATTGAAGAGTTGGTATGACGAGAACAGCAACAGCAGGTCCCATCAAATTACAGATACCGCAAAGAAGGATGGTGAAAAGAACGAAGACCCATAATCGCAAGTTAGCCTTCTTCGAACGTGCCTGAAAGGGGTTGGGCAGAGCGCGCCAGAGGAGTCGATCCATGAGGCCAGCCAGCTCGGAGAATTCGCTGGGTCTCGAAATGTAGGCAATTGGTAAGCCATGCTTTTTCCCGGCCAGAAACATTGTAATAGTGTAGACCAACGAAGACGCAACGAGGATGAACCAGACCTCCAACGCTTTGGCCACAAATTGCAAGGCTCCTATCAGGTCGTGGTTGTCACGGTCGAACTTAGCCATGAGGATCTGTGGTATTGGCGAAAGCGGGTCGAATACCCGCGGGTAGCATTGACTCCGAGGACACCATGCGGAGGCGCCGATGATATATCCTTTCCAGTTGAGGTGGAGCAATACGGCGATAGGTGCAATCCACAGAGCGCAAAAGCCTTGGAGGACGACTGTTTTGACCAGTAATTTGAATCGGGCTCCACCACGTTGATCCGGTTTGCTCTGATTTCGCACCGCGTACCCTGGGCCAGGAATTCCGGACGCAAGGTTGGGACTAGAATCGTTAGCGTGAGTACTAGAAACCCTTGCATAGCGAGTGTTGGATGAGAATTTGGACATCTCAAATATTTCCGTGATTGCCATGGTGTTGTTTCGAACAACGGATGTGTCTGTGGAAAGTGAGCGCAGAAAGTTCGCGGCGAACGGTGAAGGATAATGCCATATATGAGAATGTTCACCTTTATCAACACCAGCACCTACAGCCTTGTAGGATCACGTAGGATACAGTACGGGATGATAGCCTGGACACCAAGGCATCTGGTGCCCATCTGGTGGAAGCGAAGCAGGCAAGATAACAGGCTTGACCGGTACCACGGCGATATCGTATGAGTGAAGAGCATGGGGGTATTCACATGCGCCAGCCTCAGGCGCGTCGCACACGCATGGGTGCACACGCAAGATCCTTGACATGTCCGATTGCACGACATGATGGTCCCGGTGCGGTGGCTTTCCAGCTGTATCTGGATTGGATGCTTTCTTTCGGCAATGGGCTGAGCGGTCTGCCTGCTTCATATCTCGCAGCGAGGCGTTCCTATATCTATTTCCGTATCGATGGGGCTGTACAGTAAGCGAGTGACGGGTGCGTTGATAGTATGGGAATTGTGGTGACGGAAAGAGGAAGGAAGAAACATGGAGTGAGGCAAGAGATACCGCGGGCCACGCCAAAGCTTAGCGCATGGTCTGTGCGCTGACCCTCTCCTTCGGCGGCAAGATTTTTACACAAGCTCCCACTCTCGACAGCTCATTCAACTTACGTGGCCATCAGATGGTTGATACCCAAATCTGACACAGATCTTATCAATTCGGACGAAAGCAGGCAAGAAGAAGGTAGCATCCGGTCATCGATGATTTGATGTATGTACTACTGTAAGAGCGAAGGCGAAGTGGAATAAACCTCATGAATGACTCAGACGCTCAGCTCGACCAAATTTCTGATGAGGAGTGTGTGAGAGGCACAATGCCCCAATCCACGCGATCTGACGAACACGTGGGACAATGGGAAGGAGGGAATTGAAGGCTTTGAACTTCATTGTCTTGTTTCAGAAAATTAGGATATTGTTAATACAACCAAATGCTCGCTCACTTGAATGCTAGGATAAAGAAAACGAAGAAAAATGTAAGATTTAATATAGATCATCAGATCACTGCCCATAGTCCAAATTTTTCGGGCACGAGAACGCAGTCTCAGGGTATGCGCTCCTCGACCCCTGATTAACCTTTTCCAATTATGTTTCTTCATGTTGGAGATGATCGTGAGCTTGGTATTCGCATCTCCGTCCAGACCACTGCACTTAAGCGACGAGAGGTCGAAGTCTCCAGCCTCAATCTTGGATTTGATGGTATCGCAGAGTGTACCGCCGAGGTAGGCGCGGCCGATGGTAACTTCGAAGACCGATTGCTCGATGTTCAATTGGGCCTTGTTGTAGCCGCGGCAGGTTGAGGTGTTGTCTACGAGGGAGCGGGTGAGGGAGTTGGGTGCGGCCAGCGCACCGGAGAGAGCGGGGAGGAGGGTTGTTGTGGTGAAGAGCATGGTTTGTGGTTTGTGGTGCGTGGTGTGTCGTTTGTGGTGTGTATAGTGTCTTGCGTAGAGTACAAACGGAAATCGTCGAACGAGACTTACGGGGAGTTTTTAGGATGTGTGTATGTGTAGTTTGATGTGCGAAAAGGTTCGAAGGAATGGGAGTGAGAGGGGGTTTGGTCTCATAGGTTTCTTTGCGAGAGAGACAATGAAGAGGAAGGCAGAAACAAGACGGTCAGGAGACTTGGTGAAAGTGCAGCTGGCGTTGTGAAAGAGAGGATTCTTTTCGAGGTTGTTTATTGTTCGGATGGTGTCGAGAAAGATGATCGTGGCGGTCCTCACTGAGTGAGTGAAGTGAAGTCTGTCGAGGAAGGCCCGGATCGGAAAGCAGACTGTTTGGTCGGCGCTTTCTCTTTTCAGAACGTGACTTCTGCTGTCTTCATCAGCAACCACGTCGCAACTTCATCTTGTATCGACCTTTGCGGCACCGGCATCTGCCAAGATTCGCAAAAGGCACGCTCGCCGGGTTTCGAGTGCAATCCAGTGAGTGCGCTCTGCTTGACAGTCATCCGGCCGACAAAGAGAAGCCGAGAGCCTCCAATTGAAGGACTACATAGGATACCTGCGCTCCTTCAGGAGATTTAGCAGAATCAGCGAAGATCACCGTCACTAAACTCTCATGACATACTCCAACCTTCAGAATACACCGCCATGGAATCGGACTTAATTCCTCCAGGCAGTATGTAGCATCTAATCAAAGACGCAGCATCCATTATGGAAACTCTGAATAGGGAGCACGCAGAGCTTTTGCATGTCTATGCACAGTATCTGGGAGCGTGGTAGCTTCTCGTCACCGGATTCCAGGTGCCTGGAGCCCTGCATACGACTGGCCCTCGTGGTATTGTCCAGGCTCTCCAATCGGATACTCTCGACGTCAAAGCGCGAAGGAGGGCAAGAATCAGCCGCAGATGCCCTGAATACGTATCAGCGTATCAAGTTCTGAGTGGAAAAGCCTCGCAGGAAGACTGCGTCGGAAGGCTCTGACAAAGCCGACTCGGAGCCAACAAGATTGTCCTTTCGTGCGTGGAGAGGATCGATTTCCCAGAGGAGGATCGCACTGTGCATACCAGAAAGAGAGACCCTGATGAGGCTTGCAGACGAAGGATTTTTTTCTCGTTCAGCTAAGGGGAGCTCTTGCATCCTGCAGACTAGCATTTGCAGCTTCTGGGTGGCACAGTGGCAATTTCGCGAAGATCCACCTGAGATGGATGAGATTGCTGCCGACTATCTCCAACAGTGCCGAACCTGCATTCAATCCTTTTGTGAGGTCGGTCTAAAACGCTTGGCCAACTGCTCCTGGACTCAGCACGAGCGCGCTCCGGGGTGGATGGATACGCGTCGCGGTGGTGGCTATGCGAATTGCCTTAATGGAAAAGAATCCGAGTCCAGGTCCAGGTCCAAGTCCAGGTCCTTCTTGAAGTCTTTCCGAAGTCTTTGGAGATATCCCGAAGAGCTGCGGCGGCCTTGGCGTGCTCGATTAGGTCCAGCCATACCGAGCGAGGCAAGAGGTCAGACCAACAGGCGGTACGGGAACTTGTCGAATGTACATTGGATGGAGGAGGAAAATATCACAAACATCGAATATCTTGACCTGTTTGGAAGAGGAGAAGCGATGTCACCACTTGTAATCGCAATAGAGTGCGCGCTAACACTCCGCGCGAAGTCTTGTTTCAGCGGGGATGTTCTCAAAAATAGAAGCCGCAAAATCCCGGGAAGTGGGAAACGTGAGCCATCACGAGTGCAGCATCTCGCGTGACAAGCACATCTTCGCAGCCTCTCATTCTTCCGGCCTCTCACAGCGCCCGTAGAGTTACCTGCACGTGGACTCCGCGGCGTTATCATGCATGAACCAACGTTGTATGCACATGGCGTGATCGTCGCTCTCCCTGCACATCTCTTCCTTCTTGCGATATAGGGAAGCATGCCGCCCGACCCTTAGTCGCACAATAGGGGTCGGATCCTGTGAACTCTTGGCTCCTGCGCCGCACATCCATCTGGAATATTATATCCTTTCATCGGACCCTGCGTCTGTTCTGACCTTACCATCAGCATCATCGCCAGAGAGATCTACCAGAAGGATGTCCCGGGACTACGGCATTACCATGTCTCCAGCACGAGTGACTACTCGGAGAGATATCCGCGGGCGAGGATACTCGAAGAATGGCCAGCTCTTTGTCCAACTCAGGAGATCGTACGCAGCGTTTGCGAGAGAACATGGGATTAATGAGGGCGCTACTTTCACCGACCTCCTTCGCACATTTCACAGTGAGTGAGCCATCCTCCGATGAACATACTGGACGAGACTGACGAATTTCTGAAGGAGACGTCAGTGCAGACAGATGTGTTCTACCGGACAAGCTGCATTACGAGTTCTACCTCAACGGCCAGCGGCTTACTACTTCAGACCATGTGGTCGGCGCTGTCCTCAACGGCGGCGAGACCATCTACGTCAAAGCTTTCGATGACGAGGGCGTTCAATATGTCTGGGATAGGAGCGGATGGGAGCCGAAGTCTTGAGCACGCAGGCTGTAATCCGATTGACCGAATGCTCCTCATCCACGAGCTACCGAATTGGATATATTCGCCAACAGATTTGCGAGTACAGGATTAGACAGGCACGTACCCCGGAGTCTATGAGAACAGTGTCCGGACTGATACGGTGCGCTCGGCTTTGGGCGCTCGATGATTGGGAGAATTTGTTCGAATATCTCGAGAGGCGACCAACGCACAATCTCAATCGCCTCAACCGCCATCTGCTCCGACACCAAGCGTCGGTATGGGAGCCGGAACTATCATAGCGACAGCTCGGCTGGACACGCAATACGACTCGAAAGGTCGAGTTCAGGGCATATAAGATTCCATACGACGTTCGCTACCCATCAGTGACTGCTCCAGTCTCTGCGACGCTCTCGAAAGTACATACGCCATGCTACGCTCTAATCAAATTGAGGATCGCAAGACTTTGAAGCTGGATATCCAAGCATGATGTTGAAAAACTATGATGAGCAGCTGGTACGGTTTGCATTAGGTTGAATTCTAAACCCAACCAAGTATTCGCCTCCCACACACTTTCCTTCACAAAAGTAGATTCCTGAAAAGTTCGCACATCAGAGAAGCCGCGCAGCCCAACACAAGAAGACGCTCCGCGGTGAAAGGTTGTACGAAATCGGCGGATTGGTCCACCGCTAATACAAAGGAATACTAGAGTTGTTGCAGCAAGGCAGCAGGATCGAACAGCCATTCTGGACTTGCTGCGCCCGACTTTTACTCAGCCTCGAAAGGTCTGTAGAGAATTTGCTGCCGAACATGACATCCACCCTTCTGGACGAAGACGACGATAACGATAACCACCACGACGCGGGATCAGCTCAAGCCGACTTCTTGGTCACCTGCCTTCTCATCGTTTGCCTTCTGTGTGTCATATTGGCACTTGCTGGAGCCCTCGCTTACTGGCTGATTTACCTACGCTCTTGAAGGTGGGAATTTTGACCGTCACAGCAACATCAATTCTTTCAAGGATGCACGGAGGCGATGGAGCAGCTGCGGCGCCCACTCATACGGCTGACGCTGGGATCGCACGCCATGTTTCGTACGACACGACCTTCTCGCACCATCACCACGATGTTATTCATCACGATCACTCGCACCACCACCACCATTGCCATCACAAACATCAACACCACCACGATGAAGAGCAACCGTCAGCTTATACTGATCGTGGCTACGGCACAATAGTAGCGGGACCAGCAACGGGACGAGAATGCTCAAGATACGACTGTGACGTCCAGCGAGAGACTGCTGCTGCTCTTAGCCTCGCAATCAGGCTGTTCGCATTCGTGGTGTTCAGTGCCGTTTTTGTTTGGCTTTTCATGTGTAAAGGTCCCAACAATAGTTGCTGAAGGAGGGCATCAGCGAGTGTGTATGTTTGGGGACGACTTGGAATAATCGCAGGCGGAGATCCGTCATCGCAACCACCTGGGATTGCGACGTTTTGATTCCCGAAGCTAAAGAGCGAATTCAGCGAAGCGAACGCAGCTGCGTCATACGGAAGATTATGCTGGATATTAAGACTCTACATCGCAAACTTCTATCTCGCCAGCTTCTTTGTCATAACCTAACGAAGAATCAGCAGTATCGTACGAAGCCCAAGAAATCAGGATCCTTGGTCATCCCGCCGCCAGCGCATCGTACGTACGAAGTTGGCAACGTCAAGTGTCAGCAAACTTCACACAGCCCTGTTGTCCACGAGGCTCGCGTCAGCTCGCACATTCCTTCCTTCAAATTTATCACCATTTACAGTAGAAGACCGCCATGCTTCTCACTCAGCGCATATACTTCATCGGGCCTTTCATCGACCATGTTGCTCGCAGACGAGAAAGCAAGCTACGGGACCTTTCCGACCATCCGGGGGAGTGAGGCCATTCACGATCTGGAGAGCCAAACGCAGCGCCATCCAAAACAATTCGTTGCTTTGCTCCTCCTTGCCGGGTGTGTGGTGTTGGCGAATTTGAGTGTGCTGGTTGTGGTGGTGGTTTTTGTTTGGAATGTTTGAGAAAGAGTGGTATTGATCCATATCACTGCGGACGACAGTTCGTCAACTCAACCTTGGATGCAACTGTAACGAAGTAACAGACTGATGATGGAAAGAAGTCAGGTCGAGAATGTGCTTCAAGACCTGAACGACAACTGAGTACCAGCGAAATCGACACCTGAGGCAGCAACACCCATTTGCCGCTTTTACCACTTACCAAGGTCGTCCATCGGTAAATGCAGAAAACGGCAATCCACAACTCGCTTCTGATGTTTTCGGCTCGCAATCGGGGAAAAGAGGCACAAATTCCAGCCCATGGCTCGTCCTGCAATCCTCGAGGACTGGTTCCTTGCAAGATTGACATCTGACTTGGCTAAGCACATTCATCATGGCCTCCAAGACCGCAAGAGCTCTGCGCCAGCTCACAAAGTTGGAGGGGTATGTTGATATAATTCCCAAGCCACCAAGAGGATTACGGCCAGGCATAGCAACGACGGCTTTGCAACGGACGACAACTCGCGGCCCCCGAAGGACTTCCGCTATGCGGACTTATGCGACCCTGGCATCCAGTAGGGCAATCGTGGCCTCAGAACCAGGACCCAAGCATCGTGGCGGCGAGAATTGGGCTATGACGGATATTCAAGTCCCCACCGAGCTCAAAGACGGCGAGATTCTAGTCGATATGGTCGCCACCGGCATCTGCCATACCGACATTGCGTTGACAAGTCCAGACCAAGGCCAGACATTTCCAATTGTGCCAGGGCATGAAGGCATGTTCGCGCAACCTTTCTAACAAAAGATCCTGACGCTAATGTCTCAAGAGGCTCGGGATACGTCAAAGCAGTAGGACCAAACGTAACCAAAAACATCACACCCGGCGACCCTGTCCTCCTCTCCTTCGACAGCTGCAACAACTGCAAGGAATGCCACGAGAAGCGCCCTTCATATTGTGACACCTTCGCTCCAATGAACCTCTTCGGTGAGAGGGACGTTTTCCAAAGCCAAGATCAGCAGTCCGGCATTGGTGCCAAATTCTTCGGCCACTCCAGTTTTGCAAATCTCAGTGTCGTCAAGCAGGCGACTGTGCTGCCTGTCAAGGACCTTATCAAAAACGAGGATGAACTCAAGTTGTTTGCGCCGCTAGGATGTGGAGTGCAGACGGGCGTGGGAGCGATTTTGAATTTGACGAAGCCTGGGAAGAACGATCGGGTTATGGTTACGGGGTTGGGAGGGGTGGGGTTGAGTGCTATTATGGTGAGTGACTTCCGTCTAGGCTAGGTCTGGGTTTGGGACTGACATTCCGACAGGGCGCACGCATTGCCGGTTGTAAACAAATCATCGCCGTCGACAAGAACCAAGCCCGAATCGATCTCGCAAAAGAAGTCTTCGGCGCCACTGATGGACTTAACACGACCGGCTTGACCGACATGGCCGACTTGACCGCCGCCATGAAAGAGGTCGCAGGCGGCCGTGGTCCGAATGTCGTCGTCGAAAGTACGTTCCAAGGTACCCACCCCTGACCTCGCAATTACTAACAAACCCCAGCAACCGGCTTCCCCCTCATCGTCGAAGCCTCCTACTTCGCAACCGACACCCGCGGTGCCTACGTCCAAGTCGGTGGCCCGCCCGACCGAAACTATCGCCTTTCTATCGACCTCGTGCAGCATCTCTTCCGCGGCGTCAAGCTGTGGGGCTGTGTCGAAGGCGACAGCTATCCAGCTGATTTCATTCCGGAGTTAATCAAGTATTATCGTGAGGGATTGTTGCCTGTTGATAAGATTGTGAAGTATTATCAAGCGGCGGATTTCAGGACTGCGTTGCATGTAAGTTTGTTTAATTTGGGGCAGGGGATGGGATATTTGCTGACTTGATGTAGGACATGCATACGGGGAATACGATTAAGCCGGTGTTGGTTTGGTGAGGGTAGGGGAGGTATTGAATCTGATGACAGTGGTTATCTGGTAGGAGCTTTGTACTTGGGTTTGATATTGCGATCGTTTTCAAACATGTGGACCCTTATTGTACTGATGCGTATGATATCATGATCAGCAAATCTGTTAATTCTCCTTCTTACTCTTGAGAAATCGAGAACCTGGCCAGCTTGCACGATACGATTGAAGCACTTCTTGAAGTCGCAGATTCTGGAGTTTCGACTTCTGGAGTCTCGACTTCTGGAATTCCTCTTGTTGCCTGTAATTAGGCGCGGTGGAAGGACGAAAAATTTGGGAGGCTTTTCTTCTGTCGAGAAATATCCACTTCGTCGGATGTATCATTGTCCGAGATTAGAACAAGGTGGCAATTGACATTTCATCTCATCGTAGCCGACGTCTCTGCCCCTGGTTTTAGCGGGACTGGATGATGTGCCATGGAAGACGGTGTGAATGCTCTGAAGTCAGACCTGCTGTCCTTCGCAGTTGGATGGGTATTCCCAGGAGCGATATTGACCACCGGCCAGTGAGTAGCAGCAAAAGGTTCCAGCCAGATCTTCAGCACTTCGACCGCTGACGTCCGCGTCAGGATCTGTGTGGACACGACTCGCATTCTGGAGACTTCTGGAGACGGTTCAGTTATTCGGTATGGCAACGATGCTGGTTAAAACGTGCTCACCAGTTCTTGTTTTTCGAAAGGATGTGTGTTGGGAGGAAGACAGGGATACATCCCTTGGAAAAGAAAGCACGGAAGCTCTATTTCTACGCTCGTCGTTCGGTTGTAGATTGCGAGCCGGCGAGCGGGAGTGCTATTCGGAAGGATCTAAATTCGTCTCTTGACAGGGACTCCACGGGGAAGTACGAAGACGGCTATGCAAAGTACATCAGGCAACGTTGGCCGTGATATTGGTGCGAAGAACGTGCTGAACGATATATATGCGTCTCGTTGTCAAATTGGAGGTAATTTTGACTCTTTCAACACATATCTCTGCTCACATCGAGCAGAATTCGACAACATTGAGCAATCGATCATATATCGTTCCTGAGCTCGAGCTCAAGCTCCCAAACCAACGACCCGAAATGAACGGAGCATAACAAACCCTTTCTCGGTAGCGAGGTATCACCACATCGGAAGCGGGGGCAAACAGGGTCCGTCGCTATTCTTGCGGCTGACAAAAGAGAACAGTGATGTCTGAGGCACAACAATTCACCTCCAGAACTGAAACGTCGACATTGCCTATTTCGGCAACTTCCAGAAAACCCAGCTGATTGGCAGATCACCAACTCATGCTCGCTCCCCGATGCCTGAGTACTCTTTTCGCACAGCGATGATATTCTCGCAAACAAGTAACAGCACCCATACTGTGCCACAAGAATGCTTCTTGGAGTAATTGATGATTGTGGAGCTCGAACCAAGGCGGTCGCTCTCTGAGCCCGACCTGCCGATACGGCTGTGCTGCTTTGCCATCCTTCCGACGAAGCAAAAACGTCACAACTCTGACATGGTATCGTTCTCGACTCTTATAAGACGACGTGGGATGGAGGGTTGAGGAGTACCTCACAGTACTCACATCAACAAAACTCACCAAAACAACCACCTCCCAAACAGTCCAGATTTCCTTCCTATCTTTTTCGAATCCAATCTTTTTCAATACAACAACGCAAACATGGCTACCAAGAACATCGTTGTCATCGGAGCTACTGGCAACCAGGGCGGTGCCCTCGTCAAGCAGCTCGCCAACAAGCCCGATTATACCGTCCTCGCCGTTACCCGCAACCCAACCTCCGACGCCGCCAAGAAGCTCTCCGCATCGAACGTGAAGGTCATCAAGGGCGATATGTCCAATTGCGCCGCCATCTTCAAAGACGCCCGGACCGCCGCAGGCGGCGAGATCTATGGTGTCTTCAGCGTACAACTCCCAGCCGGTCCCGCCGGCGGTCCTGAGGTTTCCACCAAGCAGGGTACTGGAATGATCGATGCGGCCAAGGCTGCGGGCGTCAAGCACTTCATCTACAGCTCTGTAGAGCGCGGTGGTGATGAGGCTAGCTGGAACAACGCCTGCCCGTCTGTTATTGACTATGGCTGCAAGCACAAGATCGAACAGCACCTCAAGACCAACGCCGGCTCCATGGGCTGGACCGTCATCCGCCCTGTCGCGCTCATGGACAACATCAAGCCGGAGATGAAATCCAAGATCTTCGTTTCAGCGCTCAAATCCGAGCTCAAGGACACCAAGCTGCAATGGGTCGCTTCGCGGGATATCGCCGTTTTCGCCAAGATGGCCCTCGACAAGCCAGAGGAGTTCAATGGCAAGGCTGTTGGTGTTGCAGGCGACCAGCTCTCGGTTCCAGATTTGATCAAGGTCACCAAGGAGAAGACAGGCCAGAGCTTAGAGCCGAAGATGATGGGTATGGGATTCATGCTCAAGACTATTCTTGGACAGCTTGGATCGATGATGACCTGGATGAAGACAGAGGGATACAAGGCCGATGTGGCCAAGTGCAAACAGATGAACCCGAGTATGCTCACTTTTGAGTCTTGGTTGGCTCAGGAGAGCGAGTTCCCCAAGAAATAAATGGGATTCATGGGCAAATGCACTGGCGATGGAGGATAGCTCTTGATTGAGCTCGACGAACCAATGTTTCCTTTGTTAGTGAAGAATTTAGCGAACTGTAAACATACCCTTTGAGTGAAGCCCATAACAAAATCTCATGCATAACAAAATCTCATGTTTTAATGCTGCGAATCTTCCTGTGACATCGGAACTAGACAGTATCCTCCGAGAACGGGACTTCAGAGATGGGCTTTTCTTCGCGCGCAGAGGGAGCGTGTCAATAAGCGGGTCTGTTACCTAACACGAAGCATCATCTTTGGTTGAGACTCGGGAACGGATTGCCTACCCCGGATTCCTGCGCCAAGGATGTTGTCGTGCAAAGCCTTTGGTAACCGACTGCGGGCCGGTGAGGTTGTCAATAGTTTTATATTATAGGGCTTGGACTTCCAGCGTGCGCTTTTGGTCGTTGCTGTTGCGTTCGTCCAAGACTACTTTGTCGCCCAGAAGAACAATCCGCCATCATGGGCCACTCCGACACGACTTCCACGAAGAAGACGGCTTCGTCGGACAACTACAACCTCGACATGGAGAAGACGCATTCCATCACCGGCCAAGCGACAGAGATCAATCTATCCGCAGGCGCACAACTCGAGCGAGGCCTCAAATCGCGACACATCCAATTCCTCGCGCTCGGAGGCGCCATCGGCACCGGACTCTTCGTGGGATCAGGCTCCATTCTCGCAACGACAGGTCCCGCTCCTCTATTCATGGCGTATCTCAGCATGATCATCGTCGTCTGGGTCGTCATGAACGATTTAGCTGAGATGGTCACGTATTTGCCCTTGAAAGGAGTCTCAATGCCGTACCTGGTCAACAGGTTCTTGGATCCGAGTCTGGCATTTGCAGATGGCTGGAATTATTGGTATGCGTATGCAATTCTTGTCGCGGCCGAGGCGACTGCGGGAGGCATAGTACTTCAATACTGGACAACGTCGGTGCCGGTGGGAGTCTGGATCGCAATCATCTTGGCCGTGATCTTGCTCTTGAACATCATCGCTGTATCTTTCTTCGGAGAAGCGGAGTTCTATTTCGCCTCTATCAAGCTGATAGCGATCATCGGCCTGATTATTCTGGGCGTAGTCTTGTTCTTTGGGGGAGGACCGTCGCACGACCGTCTGGGATTCCGGTACTGGAAGGATCAGAATCGATACGGCGCATTCACGGAGTTCATGGCTCCGGGGTCGACTGGTCGATTTCTTGCGTACTGGTATGCATTCGTGCATGCCGGATTTGCTTTCATCACGAGCCCGGAATTGATTGCTGTAAGTGAGCCTACTGAGATCTGGGAATACGACTGACCTATCATCCAGATTGCCGCCGGAGAGACAGTAGCACCTCGTCGGAACATTCCCAAGGCCGCTCGGAGATTTGTCTGGCGATTGGCCATCTTCTATGGCCTTGGATCTCTCATCATCGGCGTCATTGTGCCATCCAACGACGATAAGTTGCTCGGAGCCTCGAATGCCAGTGCGTCGCCTTTCGTTATCGGAATCCAGAACGCGGGTATCGAAGGCTTGAATCATGTCATCAATGCGGCGATCTTGACGAGTGCTTGGTCGGCGGGTAATGCTTTTCTGTACTCCGGATCCCGTGTGCTCTTCTCAATGTCAGTCAACGGCCAAGCACCCAAAATCTTCAAGGCCACCAACAAGAATGGTGTGCCGTGGGCAGCCGTACTGACGACCTGGCTAATCGGTTGTTTGGCGTTCCTGAACGTCTCTAATTCAGGCGCGAATGTCTTCAATTGGTGAGAGGTCATCCTTCTCTGAGATCTATCAGGCAGCTAACATCTGCTCCGCAGGTTCTCCAACATCAGCACCATATCAGGCTACATCGCATGGATCGTAGCCCTGATCACTTACCTTCGCTTCCGCAACGCAATGGTATTCAACAACCTGCACATTTCCCTGCCTTTCCACTCGCCGCTTCAACCATATGCGACATACTTCGTCCTTTTCCTACTGATTATCCTCACCCTTACGAACGGCTTTCAAGTCTTCTTTTCCTCCGAATGGAACGTTGCGGATTTTCTCGCCGCGTACATAACGATCCCGATTTTCCTTGTGCTTTATATCGGCCACAAAGCGTACTTCGCCACAGCGCACGTAGTCAAAGAGGAAAGCTGGAATGGCCGGTTCCAACCACTCTCAATGGTCAAGGCGTGGCTTGGAGAGTGGAAGCTCATGCGGAAGGTCGCAGACATCGACGTGTACACGGGTAAGAGGGAGATGGATGAGTTGGAAGCAATGGACGAGCCGCCTGTGCCTAGAACTTGGCTCGAGAAAGTGTGGTTCTGGCTCGCGTAGATGCAGCCAAAGAGCATACGCAATGTCAATGCAATGATCTTCCATCTCACGAGCAGATTTGGCGAGGTCCGATGAAGAGCTGCAAACTCTCAAACTCCGTGCTTCTCGAAGATTGTGGCGCCGTCGGTGATGTGGCACAGTCGGTGAAGGACAAGGGAGAGGCACCTGCAACTGCTATCACGCACGGTACATGAGCATTTTTGTCAAGGTCTTCAGGCCTGCCGAGCCAGGAAAAAGGACAAACACATCGTGCACGTGCTTCGGTGGCCTGAAGCTCATCCTGCTCTCACTGACGGACCACATCCGGAAACGAAGCCTTGAACTCATCATCCCAATCTTGCCAGCTCTGGACACCGGCTTCAGGAATCTGATACCACGCCGGCTTCGGTCTGACAAAAACATGCGTCTGGACTTGCGGCATGGTCCAACCCTCCGGGAAATCGGTCATGGTGCTTACTGCAACATGCAGCTTGGCTGGGAAGCAGTCGTACTGGATGAAAAGCGTCCCGCCGCACGCCTCACAACAAGCTGTCGAGGCGAAAGAAGCGAGGCGAAAAGTGCGGATGCCAGTCTCACTCCATGCAAGCTTGTCTTTGGCGATGCCCATCCACGCCACAAAGGGCGCTCCAGATATGCGTTGGCACAGCGTGCAGTAGCAGTAATCAAGGCGGGTTGGTGGCTCAGTCGCACTGTATGGAACGCGGCCGCACGCACATCCGCCGCGCAAATGCTGAGAGGCGGTGATAGAGGACCTGCTGTTCGTTTGGGTAGGAAGATGCGAGAGGTGAGATGTTGGGTGGCGGCGTTGTTTCGTGGCACGTGTTTGGGATCCAAAGCTTGTTATCTGAAGATGGACGATACGGGTGCTGATTGGTTGTCGGGAGCAGGGATTCTTTCGATCTGCAGGCCTAATTTGGTGGCGGCCTTTGAGCAAGGAACGATGGAACTCGATTTCTTCCTTCTTCCTTGTCATCAGCCACCACGACCATGTTCTCTGACCACGCGCTTTCTTTGTTCCTGTTTGATTCTTTCATCACGCGCGAAAATGCTGTTCGTTTTTGCTGTATTCGCCATATCCTCCTGACAGCAAATGTTCAGCAGCAGAAATATTCACTTACGTCTAAACGCGGCATGAACCGGGTCTAAAGCAAATCCTTCACGTGTTTGCATAGTGCATGTTGTACAAAACGCACGACTCCAATCGAGAATCTCACCGCGAGTCTATCACTACGACATCAACCACACTTCATGCATCATACGGCCCTATTATCTTCAGCATTGCTGGCGCTAGCCGCCATTCCGCGCTTGATCGCCGCGTCCGGCGCCAATGTGGTGCTCATAATGCCTGATGATCAGGACAAGCACCTGGACTCTCTCTCCGTTATGCCGAACGTCAATAGCCTCATCGGCGACGCTGGCGTCCGATACGACAATCACTACTGCACGGTCGCTTGGTGCTGTCCTTCCAGAGTCAATCTCTTGACTGGAAGAGCAGCGCACAACACCAATGTCACGACTCTGACGATGCCTTTCGGAGGTTGGCAGAAGTTTGTGCAAGAAGGCCTCAATGACAACTGGCTACCCACTTGGATTCAGCCCTACGCGAGGACATACTACGTTGGAAAGCTCGCCAATGGCTATCAAATGTCAAACTGGGATTCACCATATCCCAAGAGCTGGACGAACAGCACATTCCTCATCGATCCTTGGACGTACAACTACCACAACTCTTCTTGGACAAATTCAGATGCCGATCATGGAACCACGAACTTCCTAGGAGAACACACGACCAACGTCACGCAGAGGAAAGCTCTTGAATTCATCGACGATGCGGCAGATTCTGGAGAGCAATTCTTCTTGATGATCGCTCCAGTAGCACCTCACGCTGAGATGAAGAATTGGGGTGATCCACAATCTCCACCTCCTGCGCCGGTGGAGTTCCAGAATGCCTTCAGCACTAACATTGCTCCCCGAACTCCAAACTTCAACCCAGATACCCCGAGTGGTGTCTCATGGGTGTACAACATGACCCAACAGACGGAGGATCAGGTCAATGCCAACGACAATTTTCATCGCCACAGACTTCAAAATCTCGCCGGAGTCGACTTGCTTGTCGCTTCAGTCATCCAGCGTCTCGAGGACCATTTGTTACTTGACAATACCTACATAATTTTCACCAGCGACAACGGCTTTCATATCGGTAACCACCGGATGAATCCTGGCAAGAGGTGCGGGTTCGAAGAAGATATCAACATCCCGCTATTAATACGCGGTCCTAATATGCCACTTAACTTGACCACAAACATCACAAACTCCCACACAGACATCGCTCCTACAGTGCTGACGATGATGGGCATCGATCTCCAAGATGATTTTGACGGCCAACCCATTGCCATTACCGAGCCAGACCTCACCAACTCAACCAAATACGAGCACGTCAACGTAGAATTCTGGGACTCGCCAACCTCTGATCCTTGGGTTACCGATGATGGTGACGAGCACGCACCGGGATCCTACTACAACAACACCTACAAGTCCCTCCGCATCAACTCCGCAGGCCAATCCTTCTACTACTCCGTCTGGTGCACCGGTGAGAAAGAACTTTACGACATGAACGCAGACTACTACCAGATGAACAATCTCCTCCGCTCCCCCACACAGCCCTACAACAACATCCAATTCTTTTCCCGACCCTACGACGAGCTCGTCAACAGGCTGGATGCGATTCTGATGGTCTTGAAATCCTGCAAACAGGGTTCGTGCCGCGATCCTTACAGTGTCTTGTTTCCGAAGGGACAAGTCCTGGATCTGACAGCTGCAATGGACAAGACCTATGATACGTACTTCGGGGATGCACCGAAAGTTACTTTCGATACTTGCTTCACAGGCTCGATTCCGGCTTTGGAGGGTTCGATGGAGATCAACGCGTACAGTGCTGCTTCGAGGCCGACGGGACCGAGCTGGAGCAGCGTGGCAGCTGCTGCGACTATTTGGACCGTCTTCACGACTATCAGCCTTTGACGATAGATTAGATCACGATGGTGTTGTACAATAGGGAAAGTTGCATACAAGGCGAGGTGTTCGAGCGTTCGAGATGATACAAATGAAGTAACGACATGTAACAGACTCGCAATCAACGTACAGAACGAAAACACTCTCCCTCCTTCCAAATATCATACAAGCGGTGTATATACATATTGTTCATTCATCAGAGCAAAGATCTCGCCGTTCGAAACAAGGTTGATGCTTGCAGGGATCTACAGCGTACATATCAGCACGTTGCAGATCAGCCTGCGGCAACCCGGATTCTCCCTCCTTCCCCCGAGCTCCCTCTTGCTCTCGCACTCCATCTGCCGTCTCTTCCTCCGATTCCTCTGCCGCTGTGCCGTATAATTTGTGGTACGCCATCCTTAATTCCACGTGGACAAGCGACGGTGGGGTGCAGACGCCTTCATCTACTACTACTACTACTGCTCGGCAACGCGCCCGTCCTATCCTCCCACGCCGAGGCGGTGGCGTGACTGGCGACAAGGCTGACCGCCGACGAAGACGAACAAGAAAACGAAGACACGACTTCACTCTCATCAACGCACAATACGACTTGCGATTACAAATGCCACTCTTCGAGGAATCCAGCACCCCGTCGGTTTTGAGGATGACAAGTCATATATGAGTCAGCATCCAGGAACATTACATTTTTTCCGGAACAGCACCTGAACAGTATTCTATCCCCCAGCATCTTATACGGAGACGATCCTATGAGATCTCTCCCCACCACCGACCAGCAAATATGGCGGCCACCGACTTCAAAGCGATGACGAGGCGTGGGACTTGCAGGAGTTGTCGAAAACGGCGACTGGTATGTGATTCCAGGCACTGATCACAGCGAACCACATTACTGAGTATATCATATTCAGCTCGACCAAACCTCTCATCTATGCGGGATTTGCCACATCTCCCAGGCCTCGATATGGCAGGTCGCAAGATCAAGCAAGAGTCCACCAGCAGTTGCCACCTCGACCTCTCTCACGCAAGTTGACAACCGTTCCATGGAACGCGTACAGCTGTATTCCGACTTTGTGCGAGAGACCCATCGTACGGAGTCTCCGGAGGAGAACAAGCGTATTCAGACGATCTCGTACCTGACAAATCTCCAATCTACGGATGTTCTCTCGCCCATGCTCACTTCGGCTATTGATGCTCTTTCCTGGGCGCATGCGGGAGCCGTGCATCAGGACCAGAGACTGACTCATGCTTCACATGCTGCGTACGGGCGGGTTCTAACATCCTTGCGGAGGGTTATCGAGGCTCCTCAGACGCAGGCTAATCGACCAGCTCACTGGGAGGTCTTGGCCACTGTCATGTTGATGTCTATTGTAGACACCACACTCAACTCCGAGTCTACGTCCCCGGACGGCGAGAGTCCCTGGATGACCCACTTCTGGGGAGCTCAACAATACCTGAGCACAATTGGAGCCTCTAGTCTGGACCTGGAGCATGTCGTGAGCAAAGTCATGACATTCAGCATCTACCAATCTGTCATTCTCATCGGGATAGCCCGTCGAAAAACCATTGATCTTAAAGCACCCCAATGGGCCGATGAACCCGACGACCGCACCCGTCCCTGGGGAGTCATCCAAATGCAACGTCGCTATCTAATATTTCAACCGGTGGCCGGCCTCCTCGAAGAGAGCGACCGAATAATCGAAAATCCAGCCCTCGGCAGCATCACACTCCTCCACAACCTCTGGCAACGTCTCGAAAGCACCCGCGTCAGCGTCGCCGAGACCGTCGTTGAAGGCGCCAGCCATGCCATCACCACCCCAGCCTCCGAAGCAACCTACGATTTTGACATCGAAGAGCACTGTACTATATCTGCATCTGTCGTCTTCCCGGACCACTTCAACTTCGAAATGCTGGACGCAGGCGTCTACTACTCTTGCACCGTAATGATCCTCCTCATTGTCGACTGCACACTCCTTCGGATCATGCACTTCCATCCCACCGTCTCCACCTTTCCCACGCAACGAGACGAAGACGAAATTGAGCGTGACGCTTTCGCCCTCGCCTCGAAACTCTGCCAGCACATTCACTACTTCTCCAAACTCGACTCGCTCGCGTACGCCCATTTTACTGTCATCTTGCTGGGTCTGGCGCGGAACGTATTCGAAACGCAGGGCCGAAGGAAGGAGTTTGGGTGGTGTCAGGCTTGTTTGATCGCTGTGCATGCTAGGCTGGCGAGGATCAAAGTGCAGAGGAGGCCTACGCTTTGCAGGATTGGGGATTTACCGCCGGGTATCCCGAAGGCGGGGCTTTATCGGTCGACTTGGAGCGCAGATGGGAGGAGACCGTCGGGGTGTCCTGTGAAAGCTTTGCCGGCACCGTACCGGATGGACGAAGGATGATCATCGAGCGAGTTGAGGGTATTTACTCTCTTATCGACCACATCCATGGACTGTTCTTCGGAACCATTTGACGACATATATTCAATTATCGGTCAGGAGTGCATCAGGACGATGTTCCCACGATCACCAAAGCGAAGTGACCATACCAGTGGACTCATTCCCCTGAAACTGGCCCACATAAACCTGAACGGCGACGCCATAAGCGATCACGAAGAAAGTTGAGGCTGCACTCGCATCGTGTTCCTTGAGAAATGTGAGCAAACGTACGGAGGACGCGGCATGACAGCCTCTTACCGAAGCAGAAGATCTAACTGCGCAAGCATCAAGTCCTGCTTAATCCTGGAAATCCGATCCATCCGCTCGGCCATACTGCGCCGTCTATGTAAGCACGCAAACCTTCTCATAACCTGCAAACTAACCGGCACCTGACCTCTCTTATCAAACTGCAGCAACTTCTTCATGTCGCTCGACAATGCCTCCATCAATCGCACGGCTTCCTCAAGTCCATCCTGGAGATACGGAGTCTGTTTCTGGAAATCTGGGAGCTTGTTCTGTGCACGTTAGCAGAACGCCGCAAGAGGCGTCAGTTGAAGTCGGGTCCGCGTGAGCTCTGTGGCGAAGAACTCAATTTCGTCGGTGGCGGAAAGTATGAGGCTGACGTATGCTATGTATGAAGCGAAGGAAGCGACGACGAAGTTGAGGCCGCCGATGATGTTGCCTGTGATGGAGAGGGGGCTGTCGCCGCAACATCCACATTGCGACATTGTACTTTCACGATCTGTATATATGAGAACAGAGGGTGAGGTGTGCTGAGTGATGATGTCTGCTGCGACTGATGTCTACCTGTATGTTTGGTTGGTTTCATCGCAAGCTAGACGCCACTTGTGCTACATTTACTTCCTATTTCGGTGTTTTGGCTGTTCAGCCCCAGGTCTGGGCATTGTCGCAATAGCAGCTGGGGGCTTCAACGGCAATTGAGAGGGACATCTCCCGCTTACACCATCTTCTACTATCTCCATAGTTTGACGGTCCTCGTACTGTATTGCCAGCACCACAACAAAAAGACGACCTGCACTTCGATAGCAAGGGACATCGGTAGGACTCCGAACGCTAGCCTCTCACCAGCAGCAACCTCTCCCTGGAATCGACAACACATCGACTGGAAAACGGAAAATGAAAAACAAAAACAGACGGCGCACCAATGTCTCTAACCATCGAATTGAAATACAACTCGACCGACTCCCACAACTCGTCCAAGGAACCCACCACAATCGAAATACATCAACCCAAAATTCCTGGAGCACATCAACAAGACTTACACATCAGCTTCCGACGAACACTTCCGGTTCCAGACAACGAGGATGTGCATTACCTCCCGCCTGACATCGGACCTCCATCGCTTTATGCTGCTAAAGGCTACAGGAAGCTTTCATCCAGGATAAGGAGTAGAGGTGGTCTTTTCTTTCCTATCGGCGGTAAGACAAGACTCCGAACCCTTATTGTTTTTTGGTGGCTGATGACAGAGGCAGACCTGGGGGAAATGTCGATACCTCTGGCAGAAAGCGGATGCCTCGCAAATTTCGCCGTACAAATCTTGGCGGGCAATACCAACGTGCTCACAGGCGAACGGGTCAATGATGTTCACGAAAACCACAATGGTTACTTCCAGCTCTTCGACAGCGAATAGATCCATGGGATAGTTGTGTCTCCTAACGCCGTTAGGAGACTTCGTTGCTGTCCCATCAACATCCGAGTAAGTCAGGTATGACCTGCTTTAGACTGTACCCATAACTCCCACCAAAAATCCGCCACAAAAGCTTCCGACGAACTCCAAATTAACGTCGTCAGTCTTCTGAAAAGAGAATTCCGGAACAAATTTTACACCAACCAGATCGATGAAGACGACCCCTGGTTCGAAATTGAAGTCCATTCCCTAACCAAATTGGTCTACGCTCCCATGGAAGCGAAGCGAAGCGAAGCATGGATGTGAGCGAGTTGCAACTGAGGCTCCTAGTAGTAGTAGGAGTCCTGCCTGATCAGCAACGCTTAATTTTTGATGAAAAGTAACTGGATCAAGGCGAGCTACCCTACCAACCACTTGGAGAACTCACTCCTGACCATTCTCCAGACGAACCCTTATCCAAATACACCATCACCTCAGTATCCCCCCCCCTTGGTCCAGCGCCTCCGCGGTGGCGGCGCTAACATCCTCCCTCTAAAATACAGCCTCATGTCTCGCCCCAGGCGGCCTCAGCACCTCCCGTTCCCGTTCCCTCCTTTCCTCCTCAGCTTACGAAAAATACGACTGGTCCAACATGACAACCCCAAACATAAACCTCCTCGACCACAAAGCCTTCCGGCGCGTAAGCGGTAAGAACCCACCTGCTGAAGTGACGAGCGCGGAAGCATACACTTCTCTTCAACTCCCTCTTTTCGAGATGAGAGGTGGGAGAGGCAGAGTGGCATGCTCTGCGACGGGCGACCGACGGTGCAATTGCTGAGATCTGTGGGTGCGATGGGAAAGCTTCAGAAGAAGACCTCTCGTTTCAAGGCTAGAAGTACGAGACCGGGAAAAGCATATCGCACTCTTGGGCCGTTTTAGACTACGGCTGCGCAATTAAGTGCTTTGGAATTGCAAGAGGCGCCGGATTTGGTTCTGACGCCGGCGGGGATGGTGTTGGTGCCGAGAGGTGCGAGGAAGCGGTTGTCGATTGTGTCACTACACACGTTTGAGGATGAGGGTGGGAAGATTGATAAGAGGGCTCATGTTCGTTCGGGCGCTGCTTCACGGTCGGAGCAGGAGGGGGACGATCAGCCGGTCACACACTTGCATGCCAATTGGGCGGTAGCAGGGAATCAAAATAGGTATGCTACATGATTGGAGGGTCTTTGATACGAGTGTCTACTATTCTAGCATAGACACAGCCGCCTCGAAACACTAAAGACAGGTTTCCGACCTCACCCCCACCAAATCTGAGCACGCTTTTCTGAAGAAGCCTTACTTAAGGCATCAACCGACCAGGGTCCCTCGGGAACAGACTCGCTAACCGCACATTCGGCAGGCCCAACCACAGCATAACAATTCTCTCCAACCCGATACCTCCTCCCGCATGCGGCGGACATCCATACTTGAAAGCATTGACGTAGTCCCTCAATCCATCGCTCTTGGGATCGACGGGCGTCACATGCTCCTTCATGCGCTTCTCCAGATATGACGCATCATGAATACGTTGTGCACCGGACATGATCTCCTGACCACGCATGAAAAAATCGTACGAGTTGGAGTAGCCGGCGTTTGGTTCGGATGGGTTGTACTTCTCCTGCGTCTCTTTCGAGGGCATGGTGTAGAATGGTCGAATGGCGAGTGGGAATTGGTCGAGAACGTAGAAGTCGGTGCCATACTTCTCGAGCACGAGAGCGCCAAGACGCTTTTCTTGGGGTGTGCTCAAGTCGTCAAAGTCGTTGATCTCCTCACCGGCGTCGCGGAGCATCTTGATACCTTCACTGAAATGCAGACGGGGTACCTTGCCGGTCTCGGGAAGCTTGAACTCTTCGACTTGGTAGACCGAGCGGACGTGGTCGGTTTCCTTCTTGTAGCGCGTTCGAAGGCCATTGAATATGTACAGCATCAGTTCTTCGAGTAATGAGACAACCTCGTAATAGTCCTCCTCGAAAGCCATCTCCATATCGAGGCCGGTAAATTCCGTTAAGTGGCGGGCGGTATTGCTGTTTTCTGCGCGGAAGATGGGACCGATTTCCATTACTCTCTCAAAGCGGGCGGCAATCATCATCTGCTTGTACAGTTGGGGCGATTGGGCGAGGTATGCTTTTGTGTCAAAGTACTTGACCTCAAACACACTTGAGCCACCTTCCGAAGCAGAGCCGAGCATTCGAGGTGTGTTCATGCCGATGAAGCCTCTCTCATCCAAGAACTCGGTGAAGAGTTTCTGTACACCATACTTGATACGGAAGATGGCGTGGTTCAAGTTAGCCTTCAGATCGATTGTGCGGTGGTTGAGTCGGGTGTTGAGGGCCACGATTGGCTTGCCGTCTTCCCTCGTTGCATTCTCTTCGCCCTCAGCTGGAATGCGACCTTCTGCATCAGCCACCTGCAGAGGAAGTTGTGACTCAGCTCGGCAGAGCGTGTACAGCTTCGTGATGTGAACTTCGAGATTCTGGATCGTTGTTGACTTGACGGAGTCTCTAGGCTTGTTGAGCAGACCATGCACAATGACCTCGCTCTCGGTGGGGATGCTTCCACAGAACTTGACCATCTGCCTGCTGAGCTTGTCGCTGGCGGCCACGACGGCCTGGATGGTCTGGCTCTGCTGGCGGAAGACCAAGAACGATAGTTTCGCGCTCTGATTGCGTGCATTCTCGACCGTGGCCCTGAAGATAACCTCTGGTTGCTTGCCCTCTTCGAATGCTTGGCTTTCGTACTTGTCCGCGAGCTCTGCCAGCTTCTCATGCTTGACGCCGCTTGACTGGCGGACCATCGACAGCTGACCATATTCTTCCTTGCTTACATCGTTCGCTTCCTGCTCTTTGCGACGCGCATCCTCTTCGGCCTTGATGCGGGCTGCTTTCTCCTCCTTCTCCTTCTGCTTTTGCAGCTTCTTCAGCTCGTTCTTGGACGGTCCCTTCTTCTCGCCCTCAGCTCCCTCCTTGGGCCTTTGCGGGATGTTCTGCTGATCGTCGGCCATGGTTGTGGGTGTGTGCGAGAGGAAGAGGAAGAGGGGGCGGCTCGTGTTTATATTTTTGCGATGACTGAAGTGGGCTGGAGGGGCAGTTGCGGATGAGGGAAGTTTAGCCGACAGGCACGTGACTCACAGCGACGGTGACCTTTTGGGTACACCTTTGCCGATATGGTCTTGTTGAGACCGGGCGGTGTTTGATATGAGAGGCTAGAAGGTTTGGAATGATTCGAGCGAACTTCGTGTCTTTGACACACATGTTCGGGGCTTGCAAACTGTTGATGTACCATAGTTCTGACTATTACTCCAAACTCCCTGTCAACTCAGGACATTGCATCTAGTGCATGATCAAAGACTCCTACTCCTTCTTCATAGCAGCCTCAGCCTTATCTCTCACATCATCACTCGGTGCCATCTTGGCCTCCAAATCCGCCGCCCAGAGCGCCGCCGCACATGTATTCGTGAAAGCAGCAAAAATGCCCGCAATAGGAATCATCTCCAGCAGCACCGCCGTAACACCAAAGCCCGTGTACGCGCCCTTATTCTGCTCACACCATCTCTCCTGCTGTGCCTTATTCATGCCCTTGAGCTGGAAGTACCGCGAATGCGCATGTGGGCCATACCTACGACCCTGGAGCGTCACGAACATGACCGTGCCAACAACCGGGATGAAGTTGAGAGGAAGGTACATGAAGTATCGCACTATGGCTTTGGGCGTGAACTTGGCGAAGGGCTTACCAGCCAGCTTGCCCAGACGAGAGACCGCATCGCCGAAGCCGGAGGACCTAACTTGACGGTCCTCCTGGACGAGCGTGGCTTGTCCTCTGGAGACGAGAGTGGCGTCGAATGTGTCGATGAGGGAGTCTTCGATGAGGAGGGCTTTGGATAAAACCATGGTGAGCGTGCTGGATTCCGAGAGGACGAGGAGAATGGTTGTGAGAGCCGCAATTGGTCCAGACGTGAAGACCAGTACGGCGAGTTGAGGAAGGTAGGCGAACAAGAACATGAAGGCTGAGAAGCATCAGTAACTTGTCTACTGGAGAAATTTCGATTTCGCAAGACGTACTGGTAATACCAAGACCTAAGCTCATTGTGGGAATCAGGCGTGCGAAGAGCGGCTTACGCAATTCTTTGTGCGAGAGCAGGTAGAGAATGCCCTGCAAATGTCAGTCTTCGGTTCCTGAAGTTGCAGCCATGCCAACTTACGCGAAGAGGATAGAAATATGAACCCGAGCTCAACCCCTCCTTTGCAGTCCTCTGAAACTTGTCCAGCTCCTCCTTCGCCGTCTCCTTGAATTTCTCTGTCATTTCCGGCATCCTGTCGTTGAAGGTGAGGGTACGCAGGTTGATGTTGTGGTTGATGGAGAAACAAACAGAAAAGTTGCAAAGGAACAGCAACCTTCACATGCGTGACCGCTTAAGGACGTCATAGCGGCGCTAGTATCCCTGGTGCGGCAGCACCCGTGCTCTCCGCAGAACCGACCCCAACTTACATTCATTCACCTGCATCCCTGCAACATGTGCGTCTTCCCCCACTGCCTCCTCTTCTACTCATCTCGTGTAAAGACGGGTACCTTGCAGCTCGGCTGGACCACACCGTAAGCACCAAGACAACGACTCCTCTCCTTCTCCTCTTTCTCAATTCTCCTTTCACCTCATCTCCTTCACACAAATCTCACCCAACAGCTCCAACCAACATGGCCACCACCACCGAACAACCCACACAGCTGCCCCAACCCCCGGCCGACATCGACCCATCCTCCGCCCAAGGCGCTCAAATCCCCCTCGCAACCTTCACCCTCCCCACCTTCCCCTCCTCCGCCCGCTCTCTCCGCGCCCTAACCCTCACCTCCGATATCAACGTCTCCACCTATCAAGACGAGCTCAAAAAAACCTTCACCATCCCTCCCCTCCCCGTCGGAATCGAATCCTTAACCCTCGAGCTCTTCTCCCTCGGCTACCCCTCCAACTTCCTCTCAACCCTCTCCGAACGCCTACCCAACCTCAAGAGCGTCGTAATCTACTCTCAGCTCTTCGCAGGCATTACAGCCGAACAAACCGAAGACGCCATAACCTTCTTCAAAAACTTGCGAGGGCTTAGAGCACTGCACCTCCTCGATGTATTCGCTCGTCCCGGATTCTTCACCAAAGCAGCCCAATGGCTTAAATACAACACCTCCGAGACCGAGGGCGAAGCCCGCAGAGGCCTCATGTTCCTCGAAGTAAACTACACTTTCCGGCACGAAGATGAAGAGTTCATGCAGAAAATCCAAGCCACCGAGCTCCCCAGCCTCATTGGACCAGGGCTGATCTCCTGCTCTTTCAACCTGGCCGAGCCCGAGAACGCCGAAGACGACGAGGAAGACCCATCCACAATCCAAGGCGCGGCAACGAAAGAGGGGATAATGGCGTTCAATAAGACATTGGCGGAGCCCTTGGTGAAAGCGTTGACGGAAGAGGAGACGAGTCCGAAGGGGTTGCGGGCATTGAATTCGACGTTGTATACGTTTACGAAAGAGCAGTTGGCGAAAGTGCTGGCTGTGCAGAAGAATGCGATGATCGTGAGCGCCACGGTAGAGGTAGAGCCGGGTGAGGAGTATAAGAGAGGGTTGTTGAAAGCGATGGAGCCGTGCAAACACCTGGAGCAGGTGGAGGTCATCGCGAATCCGAGCTTGCAGTTTTTCATGGTATGTTCAATTTCTATCATTACACAGAGCAGCAGTTCCTAGCCATCATTCCTCCATCCCATTACACGCCTTTTTTGGACGCAAAGTTGATGACACGCTAACACTGAAAATTCAGGAAGTCCAAAACCCTCGTTCCGGTGTGTTGCAGAAGACTTTTCCGACGGCCGAAGATATGGAGGCGCTGGCCAAGACGTCGGAGAAACTGGGAAGTTTCAAAGCAAATGTTCTGAGGACGACGAGTCTCGGGACTGTCGAGTGGAAGAAGGAGGATGGAAAGTGGAAGGGCGGTGTCAAGCCGGGGAAGGGGACGTTCAGTGAGTCGGCGTAGTCGATCGGTCTTGATATCGAGGTCTTCCGTTTTGTCGAACTCAATAATGCATACTCCAGTCCGGGTTTGGAGCTCTCTCAAGCTCGCCAATGGTCCACTCGTTCTCGGCCGCAATGTATTCTGACCTGGCGATTTGGGCCTTGCAGAGCTGGTCCAATTGAGTCTCGATTCGTTTCATTGAAACGCCGGCAAGGTACTTCTTGATCTTCGCCAGCCGAGTCTACGTTGCAATCTCGTTTCCTTTGCAGGTCGTGGAATTGCCGTACAAAGCTTCCAATTCTTCCCTCACTTGGTGAACGTGTCGATCGATTATTTCGTCCCTCATTGTGGGGTACGTCGGCGGTGTGTCCTCTCACGTAACATCTACAAGCTCGTCAGATGCCCGGACGAGCGCCTGGTAGGCATCGGCTTCGCGCATTAGGAATTTCGTATGCTTCAAGGTGTTGAATGAGGGCTACGAACTCTGCATCTGTTCGCGATGGACGCGGCAATGCCTGTGTTCAATGTGTCAGAATCTGTCCTCATCAGCAGTGGCATGGTATCCAACTGTGATGGTGTTGACGCTATACAGAAGCTTATTGTCTTCTTCGTAAATCGTCTTGCAGGTCCGGAGGATCTTGGGTTGAGAAAAAGCATGGCACATGCAAATATCTTCTTTCACAAAGAAGAGGTATTCGTACACGCGAAGGCGAAATTCTTTTGGCAGGTCCATGAGTCGGCAAATCTCTTGCTTGTTGGGGGCCTGAAGAACTCGTATGTAATAGTACTTCAGCGTCAAAATACCGGGAAATGGATCGGCGAGTCTTCGCTCGCGCACGAACTCTCGCAATTCTTTGGCAGAGCTTCGGTCGTAGCAGACCTTGCGTTGATCTGAAAGCTGATTCAAGAGCAAATGGGGGCTCTCACGGTATTGGTGCAAAATGCCAGGGCATGACCAGAAAATTTCGTTCAATTCGGGGTGTTCTTCGAGGCGCTCGATCAAGCCGATTCTGCATCCGCACCAGTTCGCGTTGTTCAGCTCGTCGTGTTCCTCGCCGTCGCAGAAGTCGCGGTCAATGGCGTCATACGCGCAGGTGCAGTAGTCATCTTCGTCGCCGTCCTCGTTCGTCTCGTCGTCCTTATTCTCCCCGTCTATGTGGTCATCCTTGGGACTTTGCTCAGTGGCGATCGCACCCATGCCATGGTCTGCCAGAGCTGCACCGTCATCTGCAATGGCAACGTCGCCGTCGAGGATCATCTGGACCGGCATCTTGGTCAAGCTGTGTGCTGCCGCGCCGTGAGCCTCGTAGCCTAGCCGCTCGTCAATGCCTGTGCTGGCGCGTAGTGGGCTCTAGATGTGTGTCGCGATGCGTACTTGTGACTCCGCCGATGCAGCTCCGTCTGGTCATGTTGTGTGCAGGTGAGAAGCCAAAGAAATGAAGTTGAAATAAAGAAAAGGAAACGACCTCGAGACATCAATCGCGCGTTAGCGTGCTTTCCTCAATGCTTGTGCCTCGCCAATGCCCGACCCTTCGCCGACAGGGAAAGAGCAGATCGGTCTTCTCACTCCGCCGTGATGAAGAGGATCTGGAGGTGATCTTTCTCTCTCGACATGTGAAATCAATGAGATTGAACTTACGCTCCTGGTGAACACAAAGAAAATGGCCCTCGCATTCGCTGCACAAACCTCTATCTATTAGTATGAAACGACGCTGGTTCATGTCCCCTCCCTCACGCTTGATGCAACGGAACTTTTCCTCCCTCCCTCTTTTATGTCTTCCATTCATGCCTCAATCACACCACGCACACCACCCTTGCCGCCAACCTCCCTCGCCACAACGGTAACTGATAAGTCAACATTGACGTTAATCTGCACCTCGACCTTACCGCCCTTCTTGACGCCCTTGATTCCAGCCTCTGCGATGGGTTTCGTAGCCTTCCAGACCTTCTCGCGGATGTTCTCTGGCTCGTCGTCCTCGTCGTCCTCGTCGTCGTCATCATCGTCGTCCCTGGTGCCATTCGTGGCGGGCTTCTCTTCTTGGGAGACTTTGATGTCTCGTACGCCCTCGGCGAGCTTGATGAGGACGTCGCCGCCGTTTATGACTGCGATTTGTGCGGTTCTCCGTACTGGGACGGGGGTTTCTGATGGGATGATGACGGAGAAGGAGTCGTCGCTGCCGACGATGCCGATGGCATGGGGGAGGTGGGGCGTGACAGTGACGACGGCTTCCGTGTTCTCTTCGATGTCGGCGTGCTCAAATTCAGAGATGAGGGAGGCTTGGATGGCGGCTCCTCGTGAGGTGAGCTCGCTGGGGTTTACAGCAGCTGGGGATGTGCTGGGTGCGATAACCACGGTGCTCTCGGGGAAATGTGACTGCAGGTTTGAGGCAATCTTTGGGGTATGCGATGTGCCTCCGGAAAGCAGAATCTCGTCAATGTCCAGGACGTCCAGACCAGCCTTCTGCACAGCACTCTCGATCACCCGGGTGACCGACATGAAAACCTTGTTCGCCAGCAGCTCGAATCTCGTCCGGTTAACGCTCAGGCTGAAATCGGTACCATCGACAAGCGACTCGATCGAGAATGCGGCCGTCGCTCCTAAGCTCAGCGCCTTCTTCACAGCCTCAGCCTCGAGGCTCAGCTTCGAAAGACTGCGCTCGTTCTCCCGTGGGTCCTTCGAGTTCTTGTTCTTCTTGAGGAACTCCTTTGCGGCATACTCGATGAGCACCTTGTCCAAGCTCGCTCCACCCAGCTCAGGGTCGTGTGCCGTCGCCAATGTAGTGTACATTCCGCCTCTGCTGGCCACCACAGCAACATCAGATCTCGTGCCTCCCAAATCTGCAACCAACACAATCTTGTCCTGCTGAGCGGGCTGTGCCTCACCCGACTGCTGAAGCTTTGCGTCGTGAGCTAACAAAGCAGAGACGGGCTCAGGGATGAACTGCAGCACCTCGATACCAGCATCCTTTGCTGCGCTAGTCAAAGCAGCTTTTTGTGCGTCTGAGTAGTCTGTAGGAATGGTGATGACCGCAGCATTAACCTCCTTCCCGAGATAGTCGCTCGCGCTCTCCTTCAGCCGTCTCAAATGCCTCGTCGCAACCTCTGCGATCGTCAACGTGCTCTTCTCGGGCTGCTCTCCATCCTCATCCTCATTGACCTTCTCCTGCACCACAAATGCAACAGTTCCCTCCTTCTCTTGAGGATGCGCACTCTGCTGGCAAGGCGTTGGGTCGATTTCCTTGAAACTCTTTCCCAAGAAGTCGCGGAAGTAGGCGATCGTGTTGCGAGGATTGCGAACTATTTGAGCTTTTGCCTGTGTGCCCTGGAATTCTTCGCCCGACACGTAGGAGAGGATGGAGGGAATTTGTCGGTCGCCTTCCTCGTTGGCGATGACTTCGGCCTTGCCGTCAGCGGGGTTGGTGTAGGCGATGCTGCTATAGGAGTTGCCAAAGGAGATTCCTATGGCATT
Organism: Mycosphaerelloides madeirae; assembly: GCA_002785995.1. Lineage (NCBI taxonomy): Eukaryota > Fungi > Ascomycota > Dothideomycetes > Mycosphaerellales > Mycosphaerellaceae > Mycosphaerelloides > Mycosphaerelloides madeirae. The sequence continues at coordinate 43,020 of NHNV01000069.1, read as the reverse complement.
GCGGGCTGGCGCAGTGGAGGTTTCGTCGCTCATTTTGTAAGTGTACCAGGGTAGATATGAGTGATCAGTAGGCCTTCTTTAGCGGGGGGGGAGATTTTGGTATGGGCACAAGACCAGAATGTTGGGAGAGAGGGAGCAGAGAAGACGGCTTGTGAAGATCGAGAAAATGAAAGTTCCTCGACAATTTGATGTCTGCCTGAGGCAAGAAGCCCTCGTCCATCAATATTTACTCACCACAACTTCACTCTACAGCATACACTTGGCCGACGATCACAATGGAAACGACAGTACTCCTTCCGGGCGAGGAGATTCCAGCCGACCAACTCCCCAAATCAAAGAAAGGAACGCTCACCCTCGGCCCCGGACTACGATACATCCCGCCATCCACTCTCCTCTCCACCACGGCAGGCAGTCTGCACATCGACCACAAAAAGTCCGCTCTATGGCTCGAATCGCTCCACGGCCGCTACCAACCTGCCGTAAACGATCTCGTCATCGCCCAGGTCCACCACTCCTCCGCCGAGACCTTCCACTGCTCTCTCACACCACACACGCCTTTCGCTCTGCTCGGCCAGCTCTCTTTCGAAGGCGCCAGCAAGAAGACGAGACCCCAGTTGAAGGCTGGAGATCTTGTATATGCGCGGGTTGCGAAATGCAGCAAGTGGGAGGACACGGAGATTGAGTGCGTCAATTCGAATACAGGCAAGAGCGATGGGATGGGGCCATTGAGTGGGGGCATGGTGTTCGACGTCTCTACGCTGTTTGCGAGGAGGTTGATGATGGGGAAGAGTAAGGGTGGGGTTGTGGTGTTAGAGGAGGTTGGGGAAAGGGTCAAGTTCGAGGTTGCGGTAGGGAGAAATGGGAGGGTGTGGATTGACAGTGCGAGTGTGCGGGAGACGGTCGTTATTGGCAGGTTGCTGAAGGAGGTTGATGAGAAGGGCTTGGGTGTGGAAGAGCAGAAGAACTTGGTGAAGAAGATACTGAAGGAGGCTTGAGAGAAAGGGTGGGAAAGATTGCATTATATGACACCCGACCGAATATTTTATCGGCTCATTCAAGAGCACACCTCGAGCATTCTGGAACGCCCTCCTCCAACTCAACACCGTCGCTAGCCTCTCGCTGGCCTTAGTCATCTTGAAGCTGGGGCTTTCCTCCAAGGGGTCGATATCGAAGCCAAATCTCGAAAGCGAAGGCTCATCTTCTGGCCTTCTAATACCAGCCACTCCGCTAACTCTCTCAACGGCCCCTCCTCTCGTACCGAGCTTCCGAAAGTCTCTCTACCATACCTCTCGTCTCACGAGCCATTCCGATCAGATTGCATGCATCGAGCTCTCCTTGCTCCAACATATGGATGACAGCCTCTTGAAGCGCGAACTGACTGGTCTGGATAACGCAACGGCTGCAATCCGGCCAGCCTGGCATAATACAGACCGCACGCTGGTGGACTTCAATCATTAGACTGTTGCTTCAGGTCAAGATCTCCGATGCGGAATCCAGCAATCTGCGACTGATGGAAGATCCACTAAGCCTCAAGCCGACGAGGAAGCACTTGTCATCCTTGTTAGGTGCTCCGAAGGTTGTGTCTTGGTAATCGAAAGCCCAGGACTTGATCTTTCCGAGCCACTTGCCTTCTCCATTCTGTGGATCTCCCAACAGCTTGGCCCATTTGCCGATGGCCTCCAACCCGGTCATTCCCTTCATCTTCTTCCCACCGCCTGGCAAGGTGTTCACAACTCCTGGCATCGTCTTGTAGACTTCCTCTGGCTTCAAGTCGATGGCGAAAGTGGTCTCCGAGTAGTATATTGGCAACACCTCGGACCGGATCTGGCGACAAGTCATTACGAGATCGGGTTGCTCGCGAGCTCCGAGCTTGGCGGCCAGATTGCCAGCTTCGTTTCGACAACGGAATCGTGCCCGGATATCGTCGGACAGGTCGAGAACATCGAGTCCCTTCGATTCCTCTTGGCTTTACCTTTGGCCTACCCCGCCACTGGCCTCGCACCCAGGAAGAGAGCAGTACCGCCCTGCTCCATTTGCTTGATCTCTTCTTGCCGTCTTTTCTCTTCCTGAATGCGAAGCAACCCCCTCGTCGGCCGCACAAGCACGCTATCCGCACGTACTGCCGGTCTGATCATTGGTATGACATTCGTCTCCTGAATCTTCAACGCCGTCATGAGTCCAACCTTCGGCATTTTCTTCTTCCTCCACTTCTTCGCACCCGCCGCTTCGAACACATTCCACTCTCCCACTGTCATTCTTGGCTTCTGTAGACAACTCGGCTCCTCATCTGGAAAAGCTTCGGGTCAATTTCAAAACGACACCTCCCTAGCACTTCTCTCAACCTCCGGCTTCTTGGCTGGAAACGCCTGCGCGCCTCCTTTCACTCGCTTCGCGGCACGCGCCTGCGCTTCTTTCTGCTGCGTCGTCACCGCTCTATTAACCAAGTAATCCCGGGCTTTAGGCTTGGGTTTGGTTCGCTCTGTGTTGCCATCCGGGTCTTTCGTCTTTGCGGAGGTTGCTGCTTCGCGAGGGTTGTTTTTGAATCGATGTCCTTTCTGGCGTCCGGCTTTTTCGATCTTGCCTTGGGTCGCGAGAGGTTACGCTGAGAGGCGGTTGCGGGGTTTGCGGATGGTCTGTACAGGAAGTTGGGAAGTGTGAAACCTCCTGTTAGTTGGATTACTGCGATGTCTCCTACTAGCGCAGCGCAGTCGGCTAGCATTTCGGTGGTCTTGTTGAGCAGCAGCAGTGTCAGTATGATCCCGACGCTTACAACGGCTGCATATCCGATTTCGACGGGTCCGGTCAATAGAATGGCCAATTCGACAATATCGACGAACGGAACGGCGAGATTGAGACGAAGAGGACGTAGACCGGAATCAGTTAGGTCGGATCTGAACTACCGGATCTAAAGGTCTATGAAATCTATTGTGTACGATATGAAGGACGACAGAATGACGGGCCTCTTTCTCTCTCATGAAATTCGTATCTCCTCTCCAGCTTTCGATCGGCTCAATTGCAACTTCACTCCGTCTTTCGGATCCAGAATTGGTCGCAACTTATGCTTCAGATTGTCCACTCCCTGGGGCGCGATCAACTCCTCAAAGTGTTGTGCAAGTCTGGCGATAATGTAAGACATCTGGGTGAGACTCATCTGCCTGCCAACGCAAATTCGGGCTCCAGCTCCGAAGGGCATGTAATCGACTGGCGTTTTCTTTCCAATCCAACGATCGGGTTCCCACTTCTCGGCATTCGAGCCCCATTCTTCCTCCCTCCGATGAAGGAGATAGATGTTGCAGGTGATGTGGGAACCTTTCGAGACGGCTACGGGGGATGTGAGCGTTGATCCTCCACCGCATGGTAAGACGGTGTCTTTGTTCGCTGTACGTTGCATCAATGGAACAAGAGGATGAAGACGCATGGTCTCAGATATGACATTCTGCAGCGTTCGGCAAGTCTGGAGGTTGTCCCAGGTCATGAGTCGTTGATTGTCGGACTGATTTTCTTCTCCAAAGGCTGCGATGACTTCGGCTCGGAGACGACGGTAGATATCGGGACGATTTGCGAGCTCTGCTATCGTCCATTCTAGAGTTACGCCGACCATATTTTCGCCTGAAATTGGGTCAGATAAAACTTTCAAGGTCACTTCAAGGAATTTGGAATCGCTCACCTGCAATGAGAACCTCTACGAGAACTTCTCGTACTTTGACTGGATCTTGGAGATCGGCGAGGAGCTCTTGGGCCAGCGATTGGTCTTTCGAATGGGAATCCGAGGACGCAGATAGTACTTTTTGGACGTATGCGTCGAAGAAAGCGCGGAAGTGGGCGCAGGCCCTTCGAAACTACTTGAAGTCAACGATCCTTCCAATGGAGTAGCACGCACGTCGAACTCACTTTGGGGCCGTCTGCCAACCTGGACCTATATGTAAGCAGTGTTCTCACAGGAAAATGCGGACATTGAATGCTCACCAATAATATCTGGAACCCATGATACTGCGAAAGCCCATAAACTCCTGAATGATGTTCCAGTTGATAAACAGCGAGTCGATCTCAGCTTGCCATCCATCACTACGTCCAGTTGACATCTGAAGCCCAGTGCTCATACCAAGCATGTGCTCAGACGTCAAATCTATCGCCATACGTTTGACAAGAACAGCCATGTCGATCATCGTATCTCCACTTTGTCGCTTTTCGTCGATCATTTGCAACAGGGCCTGGAAATGCGGCTCAATCATTTGTGTGTCTCTGGATCTTCGGGTGTTGAGGCTTCTGAAGACGATCTTGCGGTTGTGTTGCCAAAGTGGCCCTTCTGTTGTCAGGATGCCATCTTGTGCGAATGGCTTCAATGCATTCCGTCGAGTGGTAAATACACCCCAGTCGTCCTGGGAATGGAGTACGACTATAAGCAGATTTAGGATCTTTTCAGAAGGCCTTTCTAGGGAGAGAAATACCAGCACGAATGTTGACAGGATCGACGGTATAGATAATCTTGGGTCTTTTCAGAGAATCGAAGATGGCGTACGTTCCCCCGAACTTGTTGAAGTTTGCACGGTAATAGTCGAACAAATCACCGTAGGACCCCCGGAACATCGAGAACTTGTGTCGAAAACCGGATTTGACAACCAGTTGCGGTGGCGATTCGCAAGCTTTACGCTCTGCGTACGTCTGATACGCTCGACGAGCATCACAGCGTGAGATGTAACGATGCAGGAGGAAGGCAATCGCAAGAATGGGGATGAGGAAGATTTGGACCATCTTGGTCTTGAGATGAATCGATGGTGAACTGTGGGACAATGACGGAGACACATAAGATCTTGGAGTTTCTTATAGATGATCGAACAACTATCTCTCCGAGATTTCGATATGGAGGTTTGCCCCGAACAACTAAACGATCACCCACAATCTCATGGCACATGTCTTTCTCGGGACTATCATCAAACTATGATAGGTCTAGATCCCAGGGCAATGCTTCGGAACCATCAGGCGAGCTGTGGTGGCTGGGTATCGAGTCTACAGATCACATGGATGTGGTGTTGTTTCCCTCAACTCATTGGGACTGGAATCTGCAAGATAATCCTTTCACGATCCCAGGATGATTTGTGGCTTGAATTTCGAGTTCGTATGTCACATGGACGTGGTGTTGGAGAGCACAAGATGATCCTCTTGAGGGGCCAGAAGGATTTCTAAGGCGTTTCTAATTTCTATCATTCGTGCATCGATGACCAAACCAGCTTTCGTTCTTAACGGACCATACTGGCTACCTATCAAACGAAGACTGTGTTACAGCACACATTCCAATTCGCAGCTGTGGCGTTCAGCCAAAGCATCGTCCTATCACATTGTGGTTGGGAATATTTGGTATGCTCCCTCTTTCAGGCGCATCGGTGACTTGGCATGTGGCCAATAGCTACCCAACGCGAAGTCTTGGAAGGAAGCTGATCCTATTAATGTTCCATATTGGGTAGGGTTGCCCGAATGTCGCTTTCGTGGCTTCTCAGTTTGGTTGACCGGCCTAGATTGCACGAAGAACCAGAAGATTAGAGGCGCCTCGATGCAGGCCGGACTGTCACAAGCAAATCTATCGTCATTGGATGTATCGTTCATCTATATTCCCTCATGATCTGAAAGTCGAGCTTTTCGAAGCGTAGAAAGTTTGTGCCTGGCTTTTCAAGGCACATCACAGGATAAAAATGTTGAATCCTGGAAGTTATTCAGGCGAGTCCAAAGTCATCATTGCACACACATACGAGACACCCAAGCTGTCCAGTCCTTCTGCTGTCAAGAGGTTCGTATATCTGACCTCGAGAGGAAGCAAGGGTAGCTGCAAGCCGTCCCTGTTCCGCCAGCGTTGCTCGACCACTTTGGGTCGTTCGGAACCCAACGTCGACACTCACATGCCACGTCGACGACCGAACGAGAAGGCTTTGCCACGCAAGCAAACAGAATTTGTGCGAGATCCAAGAAGCAGTCATCCAAATCCTGCAGTCCCTTGTTTGCGGCTAAGGCCCAATAGAGTTAGCGCAGGATTGGAGGTGAATGAAGCTAATGCAAGATGGATTCAGCCTGTTTACCATCTTTGAGGGCAATTTAGAAAGCGAGAAAGACCTCCGGAATATATAAAATAATCGGTGTAGCAGACGTTGCATAGACTATATCGCATATGAAATACCTTGTGCCTGATAGGCATCGGCCCTCGGGTGAAATCCGAGGGTTTTGTATTCCAGGCTGGAAGGATCGGATCTGCATGCTCCATAAGCCTTACAGCAACTATCAAGCAGCCATGCGGCAGCAGAAGGATGGCAGCATGCACTTCACCTTCTGTTCCTTATCTTCCAACACAGCGCCGCACTTATGCACTGGGCTGACAATTACAAATTGTATCAGCCTTCAGTTCCGAACATTGTCCAGGGCTGTTGGTCTTACACACCAAGAGCTTTGAAGGATTGTTCGAGGCATTTTGCGGGAGCTATAAGCTCTGTGAAGGATTGCAAGATCTCGGCTTTCCCGGATTCCTTTCTCAGGTGGATGGTAATGACAGGAGTGAAGGGGAACAACGAGAGTCTCGTGGCGCCGGGAGGACTTATGCGTCGACTACATGATGGCGTTGATCGCCAACAACGAGAACATGCAGGTCTTGCCGCGCAGTTCTTCTCGCCGCCGCTTGCCTGCAGTTACACGAATAGCACCAAGCTGGGCAAACGAGGCTCGAACAAAACTCAAGGCCTCGCACAAGATCTCCGGCATCTCGTACAAGTCACCATCCCATACTGAGATCTCTTTGCTTGCTTCTCTATTTCTATAATCATACGGGATCGTTCGAATTTTCCCTTCTCAAAGTCCTGGTCGATTCCCTCGTTGCCCTCGAGCTGTCTAACGGCATGGCCAAAGAAAACTGCGCTTCGACAATCGGCTTTGCCGGTGTGCTTGCCGGTTCTTTGCTTGTGGCCATCGATGCTGTTGCTCTCGCACCCTCTCTTCCTGTCAGTTTCCATGGCTCTCCCCAATGCATCGACACTGACAGTAACAGGTCATCGCCGATGCCTTCGACGCCTCCAGTGTGGAAATATACTGGGCAGGCGTGGCCTACACCCTTGGCAGTGCAACGTTCATGCCACTCTTCCCTGCCGCTTCAACCGCCTGCGGAAGACGATCCGTCGTATTGTGCGCTCAGACCCTCTTCCTCATTGGAACAATCATCTGCGGATCGGCGAGCAGCATTGGAGCATTACTCGCCGGAAGATCGTTTCAAGGAATCGGAGGAGGAGGTATAATCGGGATGCTATACGTCGTCATTGCAGACCTATTCGATATGCGATGGAGGCCAAAAGCTATCTCGATAAATGGACTTGTCTGGCTGCTTGGATCCGGGACTGGACCGGTGCTTGGTGGTGGATTCAGTAGTCATGTATCCTGGAGGTGGTGAGTGGTTTCGTGTCTCATTGAAGAAGCCTGGTTGACAGTGTCAGGATCTTCTGGGTTGTCATACCTATCAACGTGATCGCCATTGTCCTCACGGGTATTTTCCTGGATATTCCAAACACGACACATCGGACCGCCAATGTTGAAGCCGGCGAGGAGAAGACGTCGACTGGCAATACAAACCTCAATCTGCTCAGTTGGCATCACATGGACTACTTCGGAGCGTTCCTGCTCGTGACCAGCCTCTCCAGCTTCCTGATCCCAATATGTTGGGGTGGTATCCAATTCACCTGGAGCTCGTACCACACACTGGCTCCTCTGATCTTCGGACTCGTCGGAATGGTATGTTGGGTCGCATATGAAGCCTACATCCCGAAGAATCCCATTATGCCGCTGTCAATTCTCGCAAACCAAACTGTAGCCATAGCATTCATTGCTACCTTCGTCACCGGAGTGGTCCAATTCGGCGTGGTATTTTACCTACCTCTGTACTATCAAGTCGTCAAGGGTTACTCTCCCCTGATATCCGGGTTAGCGCTGCTTCCCATGACCGTACTCAGTTGCCCATTCAACGTAGCAGTAGGCATCATCATTTCTAAGACTGGAAAGTACAAGATGGTACTCCTGGTTGGCTGGGCCGTGATGTCCCTTGGGTCTGGTCTCCTGGTTCTCCTCGACATACACACCTCGATCCCGGCCTGGATTTTCATCAGCGTTCCGGTCGCCGCAGGTTTCGGCATCGTGCTACCCGCCCTCACAGTGGCCTCGACGGTTCCGGTCAAGCAGGAGCATATGGCCATTGCTTCTGGTCTCTCGCCGTATACTCGATCAATTGGTCAAGCGATCGGCATCGCTGTTGGAAACTCGATGGCGCAAAACCTGGTCAAGAACAATCTCTCTTCGTCCAGCTCTCCAATTTTGCAAGACAACGCGGCTTTCATCGCCAAAAGTATAGCATCGAGCAAAGTCTTGTCCATGTTCATGAAGAATGAGACAGACAAGCAGATTGTGCTAAACGCATTCGTTGACGCTCTTAAAGACTTTTGGTGGCTACTCTGTGCTCTCTCCCTGGCTTGCTTGGTCCTTTCCCTTTTCATCAAGGACTACAGCTTGGACCGGGATTCGACACTACGTAAAGGAAGCACAGATGGCTCAATGGCAGAAAGTGGTCGCAGCACTCCGCCTTCAACCTCTGCATCTATTAATGCCAGCAAGACAGGAAGTCGCCAGTGGAACGGTCCAGAGTTGACAGAGTGGACCTCTGGTTAATCAAAATAAGACAATTGTCATGTTGAAGGCGCTTGGAGCAAGGTATTACTAGGAGTCAAGCAATCTGGCGACACAATTTAATGAACCTTCCACTTACCGCTCTGCACTGCCCAAAATCCCTTCCAGTGCCGAACTCTAGACCGTATCTCCTCTCATCCTTCCATTTCCTTTTTCCTCCTCCATGACGCCTCCCGATCCTGTCTCGTCCACACTCAACAGCTTGCTCATATAATCACAGATGCGAAGTCGCTCCGCGCTCCCACTAATTCCGACAGACTCCCCCTTTGATTTCCTGGCGGACCTTCCCATGGCGCGGTTACGGCTACTGAGTCTCTTCTCAAGACTGGCAGCCTTCACATGAGCATGGTCAGAGCAATCAGGCAGACCGATAGACTCGCCTCGGCTTCGATATTTGGGCCCGACAGTTGGCTGTGCCGTCTGGGTGAGTCGTTCAATCTTTCGCAATGCGGTATTGACTTTGGTCATGGAGAAGGATTCCTCGTTCTCGTCGTCTGCGAGGTTGGAGTCATCCATTCCGTCGTCTTGGGCGTGCATGAAAGAGGGCCCGACTTGTTTCGTCTGCACATAGCTGTCGTTCTTCCAGGCCCTCTCTTTCCTCATGGTGTCCTCTGTTGCCAGCGGGTGTTCTGTGCGAGGGCCTGTATATCTTGGCCTACCCACGAAAGTCACTGCTCTTGCAGTCGCCACTTGCACAGAGGTCTGAAGATCCGTGATGGACGATCGCAACTTCAGGGCATCACTGGCATTTCCCTGAGGACTCAACTGCTCTTCCCCCATCGAAGTGGGGCTCAAACAATCGTTGGGAGGTTCTGTATGTCGTTCTTGAGTTCCACTCCAGCTGAAAGCCGACATATCAGATATAACTCCGTGCCGAACTTCTTTCTACCTGGAGTCAGCACGTACTGTGCTATAGTCGTACAACTGCCTGCTTACTCTTTCTTCGTAATCAAGTTCTGTCCAATTTTCGTGTCCTGAGTAGAAGTCCTCCAGCTCTTTAATGGTCGACGTCGTCGGAATTGTCTCTGAATCCGCACGAGGGACACCTTCGTTGTCATCCTGCTCCATGGCAGCGACGTGTGGAATGTCAATCAATAATGAAGATTTTTTCCGGTGGACATCCATCCTCAGCGGAGCTGGCACATCGACATGGCTGCGATCCTAGTGAGTTACTCTCCCCAGAACGGTGGCGTACACTGACCTCTTCCCGATTTCCTCCACAGTAGCTCTGGGATAAGGGCTGGCCTCATACATACCATGTGGCAACAAAATTGTCTGTGGCGGCGATGTATCCGGCAGAACTCCCGGCCTCATACTGTAGTCCTGATATGCCTCGTCGTCACTGGCCATGGTCGCTGTGGATGACGATCTTGTAAACCTCAAATCGTCATCGTTCCACACGGGCGTTTGGAATCCGATGTCAGGCCAGTCTCCGTCCACGGTATTCATTTTCGGCACAGTAGACTCCGGCACTTTTGAGAGTCGCAGGGAAGCCTTCGAAGCCATCCGGACGAGACTCGAGCCGAGCGCTGAAGTAGACGTGAAGATGGACGAACTTCGCCTCTTCTCGGGGTTGGTCTTCGCTCGCTTGCGTCTTGGCGAGTAGAGGAAGGGGAACCAGGTCCTGCTTTTGCGGCGGCTGTTGTCCGTGTCGTAATCAGAACTGATGGAAGGTTAGACAATATGAATTGAGCTGGTATGAGTGATAACTCACCTCTGACTGTTAGCCTCTGCCATGACTGCGGGTCGTGTTGAGAAGATCGCCGGGGAGAAATTTTGCGACATTTCGACAGGTGCCACACAAAAAGGTGACGGTCGAAGAAGAAATATGGAGGTCCACATAATCACAGAGCATCGTTCTAGCCCAGCAAGACGTTTGGTAGCTTGCGGGAACCGTACGTACAAACATCTTCGTCAGGCCTGAGATCGTTGATGTGTGGCCACTGTCCAACAAGATAATGTGCTCCAGCTGGATGATGACAGGTCGACTGTTGCAAAGAAGCAGTGCTGGAACAAATTAAAAGACGCTGAGATGTCAGCTCCGCAGTATAAAGCTTCCAAGAATTGCGAACCAGATTTTGTGTCCGGTCGAGATCGCGGCTGCGGTCGAGTATGGAGCAGCACAATCCATGTTCAGGAAACGGGTAGACATTGCAGTTCTGCGTCCAACTGGAGAAAGACTCTCACGTCGTTGCTATTCTAAGTGTGCCTTAGGCAACAAATGATTAGCAGGATCTTTCGCCGCGACAATTCGGTCTTGTTCTTCCAGTCCTTACGCGATGGGCGGCAGCAACGTCTCTTCTCGAACTGATCAGCCTCGCCAGAGGAGCGTCTCTTCTCGCATGATGCGTCTCTTCGCGTGTAGACTCAGAGGACGCTTGCCAAAGTCTTCTGGATGAACGAAAGACGCCTCGTGTCCAGAGTCGCCATCACGGAAACGAGTGTGAACCCGTTTCCCGTCCTGGAGTTGTCCACGGTGATATGGAATCTAGATTCTACCATTTGGGGTGCAGCTGACGCCGGAAGAAGACGATCATTGATGACATGTTGATGGTGAAGAGAAGGGAGGGAAGGTGAGATCGAGATTCAACTCCGTCCCCAAAAGTTTTGCCTGAGGCACGATCACCAGACTTGTGTACGAACACTCGGGAAAGGATCATCTTCACCAATCTCAGTAAATCTCAGCTTCCGGACCGAGCGGCATAAGGATCACGGGCATTCGGAGGTTTCGTGCCCTCTTCGGCCGCCTGGAACAGCTTGACCGAGAGCTCATTATGAACAGCTGTCTTGCGGGACATGTTTAATAGGACGAACCATCGCAGCAGGCAGACACCATATCCATCAACACTCTCAACAGAATGACCCAACACCTCATTACCGCTCACAGCGAAAGTGGGCAAGCCATCTTCTCCCAAGCCATTCCCACCTCCCCTCACATCCACACTCCCCCCGGCGACTCCCAGAAACAGAACACCCTCCAAATAATCTACACACTCCTCACCCCCAAACCCAACCTCTCCACCCAATCTGACATCTCCGCCTACTCCCAAATCCGCTCCAACGGCTTCCCGCCAGGAAAAATCCACCCAGAAAATGGCATCGCCACGATGGTCTTCACGCTGGGACCGGGGTATGTGAGTCCTACACACCGGACGATGACGGTAGATGTTATTTATGTGCTGGAGGGGATGGTGGAGTTGAGGTTGGATGGCGGAGAGGTTAGGACGTTGGGGGAGGGGGATACGGTTGTGCAAAGGGGGACGATGCATCAGTGGAGGAATGTTACGGATGGGGAGGGAAGGGCGAAGATGTTTGCTGTTACTGTGCCTTGTGAAGAGGGTATTGAAGCTGGAGGGAAGGTTTTGAGGGACGAGTGGTTGTCGGGATAGATTGTTGAAGGGGGACTACTCGTGAATCTCCTCTTCCCTCTGCCACTTTTCTCGAGGTTGTTTGTATAGAGCCCAGCATCGATCGGCTATGTTCTCTGGACTCAGGTTCTTTGCTTCGGGACTGACGATGCCGCCTATGCTTAGCAGAGCAACGTGGACATCTTTACCGTACTTGTTGTGCAGGGAGAGAACTAGAGCTCGTTGTGCACTCTTGACCATAGAGAGAGAAACGAGATCATAGACGGGTTCTTTCCAGAGTAGCGTTGTGCTGGTGACGAAGAAGGACGGTGAGCGGTTATCGGCTGTGACTTTTTGGAGTTTGGGGATGGCCCAGAGAGCTGTTTTGTAGAGGGCGAGATTGGTGAGCTAGGAAAAGAGTCAGTTCCAGCATCAATATCACCCGTGTCGCAAACGAGAATACCTTGAAATCCCCCTCGATAGCCCCGATACTCTCCTCCAACGGCGGTTTCCCAGCTACCCTCGCAGCATTGTAAAGCACACACTCCAAATCTCCAAATCCTTCAATCTCCTCCAACACTTTCTCCAAAGCATCGAAATCTGCCAAGTCACAAACCCACGTCTTCACCTGGCAAGAGTAACCTCGTTCTTGAATCGCATCGAGGACTGTGTTTTGGTCTTCTTTCAGGCGGTATTTATTCCGGGATACCATGGCGATATGGGTGAAGCCACGGACGGAGAAGTTGCTGGCTACACCTACGCCGATTCCTGGGCCGGATCCAAGGACGAGGAGGGTTTTTCCTGGCATTTTGAGGATAATGTATTGTTTGAGATGGTGTTTGTTCAACGATTTTCGGTCAGGCGGGATGGCATTGGGAATATAGCAACGCCTTTTTGATGACGCAATGGGAGGCGATTAGCCGTACTTCACACTGTGCTCGATCAGCTCCCTCACCTGCTTCCGTGGTACGCCTCTCCTGCAGCCTTCTAAGGCTGACGGTTATGATGTTGTCGACAATTCAGGTGGATGAAGTTGAAGGTGAGGAGACGTTGAAACAAGAAGGAAAGTCCAGCCACCCCAGGCGACCAGCCACTTCGTTTCTCGAAAATTCTTACCTTATCGAACGACCTGATCTTCATCGCCACCGACGAAAGACAAGAGCACAAACATCGCACAGTTTCAGAATCCAATGCGGACTCCAATCCTCCATCTCCTCAAACAACCAATATTCAGACTCTGCCCCTTCCGTCTGTCCTCAACAATGGCCTCCTCGCAGAAAACAGAAATAGCGGAAACCAAGTCAACCAACAACGAAGAACAAACCAAAACTGAAAATACAACGCAGACCAACACTCCTCTCCCTCTCCCTCTCCCAGCCCCGGGTGAAGAAGCCTCCCAAACACTAGACATGTCCACGGGCTCCGCAACCGTCAAAATGGACCACCTCGGGCCCCTCGTTGTAAATCAAGACGGCAGTCTCTCTCGAATTTCGAATTGGGAGCAGATGTCGGAACTGGAGCAGCGGAATACGTTACGGATTATTGGGAAGAGGAATCAGGCGAGGAGGGAGGCGTTAAAGGGAGAGGAGGAGAAATGAGGGTTTGAGGGCTTAGGGATGGGTGAAGGTGGGATTGGAGGTATTAGTGAGATGGCTGGCTTGGAACTCGGCGTTGATGAGGGGGTTCTGTGATGGTACTGTCAGTTGAGGATGAAAAGGGAAGGGAAGGGAAAATAAACGAACTCTCATAATTGGCATTTGCTCAGGCGTCTCGTATGATTTCATTTATCGACTCCCACGCCACGAGATTCTGCTGCGTGCTCACAGCCGAGTTTGAAACCGAGAGAATGCTGTTCATTTGCCATCGCGAAAGAGTCGAGGTGGTATTCCTTCACGTCTATTGTATCCGTCTTCTATAGTGAGTTTCCTCGTCCACAATAAGCCGGTACTTTTACTCCCCTTCGATCTCCAACTGCGTAACGACCGCCCTATTCTCCAGCAGCGCCTTCGTTTGTTCCGGGCTCAGTTTGCCTCCATTTTTCGCCTTCTCCTCCTCCAGCTTGGCCAGCTCCTTCATAACACTCACCAGCTTATCCTTCGACATATCCACAACGCCCTCTTTGTTGATCATTACACTCGCAACCCAAGCCTCCAATTCCTTATCCGCCTCTTCACTCCCGCCATACACATCGTACCCCATATTGATCCGCGCAAACTCCCTCATATCCTCCAAGTCTGCCACATTGCAGAATTTCATGAAAGCCCCGACACCGAGCATGAACATTGCGCCAACGTTGAGAGTTGCGAGAAAGAGGGCTTCCGCACCATCTAGACTCCCTTCGCCGCGCATGTTGAGGGGCGAGGCCTCGCCGGTGGCGTCTTTGGGCAGCTTGGCAGCTTCAAGGGCGTGTTTGGCGGCGGCGATGTGTTTTTTGTTCAGAGAGCGGCGGGTGACGAAGAGAGAGAGAAAGGTGAAGCCCAAGCCGCCCCAGAAGAGACCATTTTGGCGGCGGGCTCGGGTGGCGGCGTCGATGCGGGGAGTGACGATGCGCGGAGGTCGTTGTTCTTCTTCTTCTTCTTCTTGTTGTGCTGCTGAAGGGGTGTTGGTTCTGGTGGTAGAAGCGTTGGTACTGGACAAAGCGGCATTGCGGGCGTCGAGCAGCCTATTGCCCGCGCCGGGCGCCAAATATTTGTCCCACCACGACGACATCCATGCGGCGTGAGCGACGTTATGCGATTATGTTGTAAGAGAAAAGAAGCAGCAATGAAATATATAGAGGGAGCTCTCCTGATGAAGTCGCAGCGAGCTTTGGCCGATCAGTCAGCCGTTGATGTCCGTACTTCTCTTCCGCCTCAACAGCCATCTTCTTTTTCACTCACATCCTTGCCACACAACAGTAACCCCTCCATCCATTCCCCCCCTTGAATGCCATGGCCTCCCTAGGACGCACACCCGCCCGCCGCCTCATCTCCGCCAGCATCCTCGACGGCGGCAGCAGACAGTGCTTTATCCCGCAGAAACGCTCTTTCGCCACCACAATCGACAACACACCGCCGCCAACAACAACCCAGACGCAGCCCCGACCGGCCACCGCCTTCAGGGACCGCCTCAACTCCGGCCCTTCATTCGCCGACTTCGTCGCCCCAAAGGAGGAGGATGAGCCGCTCTCACCAGACGACGTTTACGAACTCCGAACCGTCCAGATCGGGCCCGAAGGCAGGAAGCGAACACACACGAGGCTACCTGAATGGCTGAAGACTCCGATTCCAAGTAACGATAACTACAAAAGGATAAAGAATGACCTACGGGGATTGCATCTGCACACCGTATGTGAAGAGGCACGATGCCCGAATATCAGCGACTGCTGGGGCGGAAGCAACAAGAGTGCAGCTACCGCGACGATAATGCTTATGGGCGATACATGCACGCGAGGTTGCAGATTTTGCAGTGTCAAAACGTCGAGGACACCGGCTCCGCTGGATCCGCACGAGCCAGAGAATACAGCAGAGGCATTGAAGAGGTGGGGTCTCGGATATGTAGTCTTGACGAATGTGGACCGGGATGATCTTGCAGATGGCGGATCAAAGCACATTGCGGAGACCATCATGAAAATCAAGCAGAAGTCACCTACGACGCTCGTAGAAGCGTTGACCGGAGACTTTTGGGGAGATCTCGAGTCGGTCAAAGTCGTTGCCCGAAGTGGTTTGGACGTCTACGCACACAACGTTGAGACGACCGAAGAGCTTACACCTATGGTCCGCGACCGACGAGCTACCTTCCGCCAATCCCTGGCAGTCCTGAGAGCTGCCAAAGAAGCCAACCCGGAACTCATCACCAAGACATCCATGATGCTCGGCTTCGGCGAGACAGAAGAACAGATGTGGAGAGCATTGAAGGAGCTTCGAGCCGTGGATGTCGATGTTGTTACGTTTGGCCAGTACATGCGACCCACCAAACGTCACATGAAAGTGCACGAGTATGTCCCGCCAGCGACTTTTGAGCTTTGGAGGCAGCGAGCACTGGATCTGGGCTTTCTGTACTGCGCTTCGGGTCCGTTGGTCAGGAGCAGCTACAAGGCAGGCGAGGCGTTCATTGAGAACGTGCTGAAGAAGAGGGCGAAGCACAATACGTTACTGAGTGCGGACAGTGTGGGCGACTTCAAGGCGATGAAGAGCACGTAGATGTGGAAATGCATGAGCTTCCTGCCAGGACCACATCACCTCCCCTCACACTCGTTAATTCTCAATTCATCTCCCTAACAACCGCCAACCACATAACCGAAATCACACCCAATCCGTCAGAGTACCTGAGGCAACTTGTACATATACTGGGCGTTTCCAAGCTGCGGTGGCGCACCTCCAACAGCTTGCGCCTCAGCCTCCCGCTGCAGCACTGCCTGGCTTCATTCTGTCTCGCTTGGCTTGCAGGCGGCTTCACATTCCGCTATGCCTGCGTCTGCCGCTGTGGAATACGGTCGGCTGAGGCGAGCGTTCGCCGGTTGAGGTTCGCTTGCTTTTCGTCCTGATGAGCGTCTGCTGGACTTCGACTTTCAGGCTTCTGTTGACAACTTGAAGGTGAAGCAATCGCATACTTATCATCGACATCGTCATCGAGCTCACCAGCATATCCATGGTCAAAATCGGTCCCCCTGCTACAGCCATGTCGGCTCCCCAAGGCCCCTCATCTGCAGACGACTGGGGAATCATTTCAGAGCTCCTCGATGCCATCGAACAGGATCCAAATGCCATCGAGCCTCGTAGACTGCTTACGTATCAATACGAAGAGTACGGCTGGCCAGGCGCGGCTGCCGACATGATTCGGGAGATTTTGGCTATTCATCCTGGAGACGCTGAAGCGACGGCCTGGCTGGTTGCGCATCTTCACAGTACATCACCACCTTCGTCACCTCAACCTGCTAAGCATGTGGAACATGAACGGAAGGACTCGGGATATGCTTCTTCAACACCGGCGACTTTGAAGCAACTGCGGACGGGCTACGAGTCTTTGATGGAGAATGCTCAGACCGTGTTGAAGGAGCTTGCTATTTATCAGGAGTTATGCCCTGATCTCAACTTCGCCAGCCAGATGACAGATCTCAAGGCTTTCGCGGACGGGCGCATTTCCAGTGTCATCAAGGTCAAACCGCCACCGACTGCTAGAACTGTCGCCAACAAGATCAAGGCTGGCGTGGCGGCAGCAGACGCGGCATTCGGCGACCTGGAAGCAACTGCTCGCTGGACTCGGAATGAAGCAGCTCGCGAAGGTCCCGACAAGACACGAGACGCTGTTCGAAAACGTGCAGAAGCAATCAAGGCGAATTTGCCGTCGAACCAGGCACAGGTTGTTGACATGACTTTCATGCATGTTGAGCATGAGATCTTGGGCAAGACATACCAGAATGAAGGCAACACGACAATTCTTGGTGACCCGATCTCATCTGTCCCCAGGTCCGAGTTCTGGGTCAGCGAAGACGGCTTTGCTTGGGACATGTCGGAACTGGCAGAGGCGATCAAAGCGAATGGAGGTGTTATGCGGAATCCGCTGTCCCGGCAAATGTTCACTCCACAAGATGTGAAGAGCATTGTTCGGCATAAGTCGGGTTTGCAACTTGCAGCCTTGCAAGAGAAGCAACAGCAGCTCACCAGGGGCGTACGAAAAGCCACCATCGATCAATTAGAGGCTATGGCAAAAGTTTTGCTGGGCGACCAATCCGAGAACGCCGCGCCGAGTCGTCAGGCTGTGGATGAATTCCTAGTCTTTCTTGCAACTCTTCCCGACGATGAGCAAACTGCTCTATACGACCTTCGAGTCCCTGCCTCAGACAGCCATACAGGAGCTTCATTCGACGTCAGCATTGGCCAGGCCGTCGATGATGCAAAAGCGAACCGACAGTGTTTCCACAAGACGGGTGACCACCTTCGGCAAGCAGCCACATACCTTCGCAAGACTACAAAGGGCATGAAGATGCCTGGGTCTTGGAGTTAAGAGAATTGAATGACCTTCCCCATACGTTGTGCCGCGGCTCTCTGCCACGTTCGAAGCGCCCATAGGCCGCCCAACTAAAATTCATGCTAAGTTTTGCGCCAGGCATCAACATGCATTCCTTCCCATATGATTGTGACGCCCCGACAAAACTGAGCTTTGCCTGAAACGGCTGAATTGTGGAAGCAGCAATCGAAGGATTGGAAAAGCGGACGGGAGGCCGGTATGGCCAGCCAGATAGCTTGGAGCCGACCGCAGCAATTGACTACACAGCCTGGCGTACTGGGGTCACCTGGGCTCGTTCGAAACACTGCCATTCAATCACTTCATTTTTCGACAACGTTCCTCCCAGAATGTACTGCTTGTACCCATCATACACCTTCTCATCCGTTGTCAGGATCACTCACATTCCAATGTAGTCTGAAGCCTTGGTGCTTGGCACTCACTCCCTCGAAACCCATGCCTTTTCTCAAGAGGTTCTCCCTCCTCGATCGAAAGCTTTCTCCGGAGAAGTGGTTAGGAGAAATCGAACACACCACGCATGGTCTTTTACCCGTTCCCACAGACGACAACGACGGCACATTGTTCCCATGGGCTCAAATACGGCTGCACACCGATGTCTATCTCAGCAAGCGAGACCTCTCCGAGGTACAGAGAGACGAAGCCCTCCGGAGTCTCATCGAGTCTTCTCATGATCAAGTCGTTGGATTCGCTGCCTGCTCTCGACATTTGTCTGCAAAGGCAATACTGGAGCTACTTCAAACATTCCAAAAACCAAAGGGAAACGTTACATTATTCCTTCAAGCCTTTGTTGCGGCAAGCCATGGCAATACGGAGATCTTCTCGCCTCAAGACGAAGCTTGGGCGACGGTACTCGTCCGTGTCAACTACGGTGCCACAAGTGTCGATGGCGCTCCCTCCGTGCCAGCCGTTCGATTGCTGCTCAACAAGTGGTGCACCCCACCACTGCCCGCCTCCTCCCATCTCCGTAACGTGGCTCGAGAAATGACGGTCGACATACTACAACAGATGAACAACACTCTGGAGGACTGTCTACTACGAAGGGATTGGAATCAAGCGATAGAGCTGGCATCATGTCTCTCCGACGTCAGCAGTCGTTTTCCACAAGAGTTGCAAGATATTCTCGACTGGGAATTCCATCAGTGGCGGCAATGGGTCGCTTGGAAACCAAATCGGAACCGACTCCTCCTCTGGCGAGACCATGCGAGCTCCGCACTGATGAAGCCTTTCTGGACTGACCTAGGTCCCGACTTCATGCCAGGTCATCCTACATTCGAGACGGCTTTGGCTCGAGTTATTGGGAGAGGGCAGCTGGTTGAATGGATGCACATCAACGACCTGAAACCGGGCTTCGATATTATTTGCTGCGAAAGGATCGAACTGGTGCCTTTTGCCAGCCGCATGCTCAATGTTCTAGATTTAAGCTGTCGGCTTGGCGGTGTTGCTCGTGATCTTCTTACACATATCGCTTTCTCGAAGGAAGGATTGTGTCGGGACTCATTGCAGTTGTGGGAGGATGCGGCGACTTCGATACTTCCTAGGTCTTTGACATTCCTGACTACGCTTTTGGCGCCTGGTAGTATTACTGCGGATCTGCTGGATGATCAGATTTGGCTTGAGAATGGACTTTCGGATCTCTCTGCTGCTGAAATGATGAACCTGAGGACTTTCTTGCAGCCTCAAGTTGAGTTGCTCGTCAAGCAGATTGCTGTGAGTCTTAAGCTCGATTTCGCGACCGCTGTCAACACAGATTCTCCGTGGCTGGCCGCTGCAGAGAAGGTCAGATCTTTGAGGACCCTCCTGGCGAAGTTCAACGCAACATACGAATTTGATGTAAGAGGCCTCGATATCAGAAAACAAGCCGCTTGCACTACGCGGAGTCTGGAAGTCCTGCGAGAGCTCCATGCCGATGTCCGAGAAAAGTGTACAGACTCAACCCTACATTGTGCTATTAACGTATACGTTGTGCACGTTGTTCTTGGCACAGAATACGATATGGACGACCGACTACTGTTGGTAGCAGACCTCGACACCATGTGGCAAACATCTTCGCTCATATCACATCGCACCGCCGCTCTTTACCTGCTCTCTCTAGCCGATATCAGCCCAGCGCATAAGCGAGACCTGGTAAGCGGGATCGCCACTCGTTCACTCAAACACGAATTCAAGCTGGAAGGGTGTTTTATGGAGTATCCTCCGGTCAGCACTCTCCGCTTGTGCTATCGAATTGTGCGTATCGCAGCACATATCTTGACAGCTTATCCTGCCACTGCAGCAGCGTGGCGTGCTGTCGTGCGTCATGTTATGGCTTCGTATGCTATTCTTCCGCCCGATAATTATCACTTCACTGGGATTAGCTTCAAGAAGTATCGCCATTGGATTAAGAATTATTACACTGTGTTCGAAGATGGCAGCGACATATGTGAGTGGGTCGATAAGCTTGCGGAGTTCAGCGAGGATGTCGACAGCATTCGAGCGATCGAAGGGTCTGCGAAGACCGTACATTGCATCTATACGGCATCGACGGAGCCGCACTCGAGTTGCATTTTGCAGATTTTGACTGCGATCAAGAAAGAGCATGATCCTGATCGAGATGCTCTGATGAGGCATTGCGTTTTGTCTCTCACCGACAACGAGAAGCATTCGAAGTCTATCTCACAGGCTGTGCTGCTCCTGTCACAAATCCTGAATGAAGGCTTCCAGCAGTGTAAGAAGCTCACCATCCTTGCGGCCCAGGAGTCTGTCTACATCGCTGCAGTTCAGAAGGATGTGTGGTTGGGTCTTTCGACAAGTTCTGATACGAAGAAGGCGCTAAATCTGATGGCAGAAGCATTGCGACTCCCTTCTAACGCGAAAGCAGAGACTGCGAAAGACTACTTCATGAGACGCATCGCAGATGTCATTAAAGAAGCCAAGGCGGTCGAAGACATGCGTGTGAACCTAAGCCGGGCAAACAGGAAGGGTGTTAGCGCTGTGTTGACGACTCTGATGATTGAGGAGCAGGGCTCGGTCGTTGAAGAAGAGATTTTGGATCTTCCAAGCGATTTGATGAGTGTGATTGAGCAAGTTGACGACCGCATGATGGAGCTCAGCTTCCCACTGTCCTACATGAATTTCACTCAACGAAGAGCATGGGGCATCATGGGCGACGAAAATGTTGTTGTCCGGCTATCGCTCAGTGAGGATGGGAAGCGTGAGGCTTTCTGCGCTCACGTTGTCGATACGCAGACTGATCTGGCGTCCCTCAAGCACGCTCCGCTTAAATACGGCAAGACAGCAAACGCACCTAACACTCTCCAGTGTGAAGGACGCATCACTCGGATGACATATATGATTATGCGCTCTCTTTGGCATTGGCTTGTGCGAGACGAAGGAATGCCGCTTGCTGATATCTATCGGAATGTCGACAATTTGATCAGGACTTCGCGGAATAATTGTGTGGTTTGCAATCAAAGCCATCCTACGCCGGCAAGAACGTACAGGCCGTCGGTGTGTATCAAACCGAACTGTCAGACGACGTGGCTGCAATCACCGCTTGAGCTTCGTCTAGTCGACCTCCGGCACGATGAAAGCGTGGTAGAGATGCTTCTCGCCGCAATCCACGCCGCCGCGACTACCATGTCCAAAGCGAAAAGCGACCTAGAACTCCTCCCCGGCCGTCCCGCCCGCCTCAACGACACCAAGAAACTCCTCGAACTCCTTGACAAAATTCCCAGGATCTCCACTTCCCTCAACACCCTCGAGTCACTCTACACCATCCGAAAAAAATACACGATTCGCGGCGAGCTCCTCCTCAGCTGGGCAACGAACAATCACCGAGCATTCCTCGTGTCCGCTCCCCCAGCTCTTCAGATCCCGAACATGCCCGGTGCCAAACAATTCGTCGTAGCCGACAACCCTCCCGAAATCGTAGCTGCTTTCGCACAGCACGACGCCCTACAGCCCCGTCAAGTCCTCTTTCACGGAACAACAATGGACCGCCTATACGCCATCCTCTGCCAAGGCCTCAAGGTCCTCTCCAATACAGCTTTCCAATCCCATGGCGCAGCCTACGGGACGGGAATCTACCTCGCGGAGGCCCCAGCCACCGCTATCTCATACAGCAGTACATGTCCGCCATCGTCGGCGATTTGGATGGCTAATCACCCTGGGTTATACAATCACAAGGTGCTGTTGGGGATTGAGTATGCCGGGAACGATGTGAGTAGGGGAGGCGGGATTCATGTCGCTACGGATCCGACGAAGTTGTTGCTAAGGTACGTGTTTTTGTTGCCGGCGGGGTTTAAGGCGCCTATTGCGACGCATGTTGTGCCGGCAATCCAGAGTAATATGGCGACGCTGAAGAGTGGGGTTAGGGCGACATGAGGAATGTTTTCTTTTTCAGCGAGGGCTCTGCGTTGCCTCCCGCATCTGTAAGAATTAGATCCAGTACATTTCAGACGTTGACAGTTGCTCTTACCTTTGCGCTTTCGACTCACAACTCAACCTCCATCTCCGTCGTCGCAGGCCGACTCTGACAGATCAATATTCCCTGCGGCTTGTCCCCTTCAACGCCATACGCCTGCCCTCTCACGACCTTCACCTCGCAGGAACCACACATGGCGCTTCGGCAGCCGTAGAGGGGTTTGAGGCCTTCGCGCTCGGCTAGTTCGAGGAGGGTGAGGTTGTCTTTGGCTAGCCAGGTCGTTTTGATATTGGATTTAGTGAAGGTTACGACACAGGAGCCGCTTTCTTCGATGTCTTTCATGGCTGGGTTTTGGTGGGGAGAGGATGAGGTTTGGTTGATGGAGTGGGAAGAGTTGGGGTTGAGCTTGGCCGATATCGCTGTAGCTCACCCAAGAGCCTGCTGGATATATACTAGTATGAAGTTTGGAAAGAACATAACAATAGCATCCACTGATCTATGTGATTACTTCTTAGTGAATGTGCCCTTGAACATCAGCTGACAATCGACAGACATCCAAGACAGAAGGGAAGTCTAAAGGAGGTGTTCATTTCGAACCTGGATCCAGACTCTTGGACGAGGATGACAAGCATCTTAACGCAACAAGAGATGGAAGCAAGAGGCGCTCTTCTGTACCGTATACCACGAGTCTATACTTGTCCAACAGATCCAAACGGAGTACATTCGTCAATCGAACCGTCGTCACTTCCTCATGAGACAGCCTGATCTTTCAGCTCCTCCTTGGCACATGTTTGACGACTTCGACCTTGTACCCAGCGTCCCAACGCAAGCCTGGAAGATTGTGCAGAAAGGCTTCCAATTACACTTGGTTTTCTTCAGCACACCCGGACGCAGACAGCCCACATGTGTCGCAAGCTTTGCGGGGTCGTGCAGCCTCGTGAAGAGATTAATTAAGATCGTTGTCGCCATGCCTTGGAGCCATCTCTTCTTCAAATATTTTTCCCCCCGGCTGAGCTGCCAGACTCGTCAAGTGCCGCTTTAGAATGGCGTACATCAACGGTTCCATGGTCTTCCTCTTCTCCAATGCCCATTTCAAAGGGTTCTACCCCACCTACGGACCCAAGATCAAGTCCATCATCGAAAACATTTATACTGACCAGATGCGCGACTATCATTACCACGACGCCACTTGCGCCCCAGAGTTGACAGAGTTCCAATGGGTCTCAGATCCGTCGACTGTGAGGGTTATATGCTTCTAAACTGCATCATCAACAGCTTACCCGAGACTTCGAAATTCGGATATGAGCTCTGCGGGAACGTTTCTGGGCCTGCTTCCAGTCATTCTCGCGATGATCGGGAGCACGACGGCAGATGTTGGTTTGCTGGGCTTGCGGCGGCCACTGTTTGCTACCATTCTGGGGCTGGGGAGCCCGGCGGTAAGCATCGACGTTCCGGGTATTTAGTCGAGGCGCTCACATCTGCGGCAGGTGAATCCGATGCGTTTCATCGACTAGCGTGACCCGTTGGAAGCCATTAAGCTACACAAGAGCGCTCCGATGCAGAACCTAAGATCTAAGCCAATGATCTACATCCAATGGCCCTCGAATATATCATTGGCATCCTCGCTCTGTATAACCTCGTCGGCGTATCCGTAGACTTGACCAGAAAAGCGATCATCTGTAATCAACCGAACCGGGATTACCAGGTCATGGTTTAGACAGTTTGGGAATTTGCTCTGCATCTCGCCGGCTACATCTCCCTTCTGTAGCGTGTCCGGCTCATAATACCTCTCAGCAACCAGAAGACAAACCCCCGAAGAGCGTACTTATACTCCTGGTTCCTCGACGCCATCAACCCGAGCGCACACCAATCACCCGCAACAATCAGCATCAAACCCGCCACGAACAAATTCATCGGTCTCGAATGGGCTACTTCTTTCGCGACGGTCGTCCACATCGCCTACGGGTCTCAAAACTTCTCGCAGATGCTCTTCCTGTCGGGCGGCGAAGGCATGGCCGTGCTGTGTCCATGCATGGTGAGCGTGGTGCTCTGTCGAATTATTCTGGTGTATGAGTTGCAAGGTGTGGGTAGGACTGTGACGATTCGAGAGGACACGGGTGGTGAGATTGAGAGTCATGCGCCGATGGATGTCTTGCAGCAGGAGGGTGATCTGAGTAACCAGTCGGGGATTGCGTTGGTGAAGACGAGTTATCAAAGGCTTGATGCGTATGAAGGAGTGTAGTTGCGGCGTGTTCGGGGGGCGTAACGTTCTGGTGAGGAGAGTGTAGTTTTGAGTTCGTCGTGTCTTCGGTAGAATATCGAATTCCAGATCAGGTATATTTGTCAGTGCCGGCTCTGAACAATCACACGCATTCACCAAATCTTCACAACCGCCATCGCTCTCACAAACCCCCCTCGTCAGTGCACCTTCATATCCCCCCCAATCATCGCCACCTCCATCCAACCACAAGTCATAGTTCCTGGTCATACAGTGCAGAGGCAGCATATTCACCTCTAAGGAGACGTCAAATGAAGACTGAACGTTCAGCATAGAGAGTCGCTCCCTCGAAGCAGTGCCGCTAGGCGCATTATTGGGATCTCATGATTGTGGAAACCCTTGGTTCGATCCAAGTAAGACCATTTATAATTACCTTCTTAAGTGGTCGATGTTGATTGGTTTTTTTTTTTGCTGGGTGGGGACGGTTGATTTGCGACTGATAGATTCGGTGTTGATGTTTCGTGCTAGCTTTTCCAAAGTGTCCCATTCATTTCGTGTTCCTCAGAGCACCTCAGGTCGTGTGTGTTATCGGCGCCTGGGGAAGAGCTGTAGTATCTCTCGTCCTCAGGGCCGTCCAGAGATTGAGGTGGCTGTTGGACCTCGGAGGCGTGTATACCGATTACGTTGTTCCGTCCAATTTGCTTGTGCTAATAGGGGCTATACTTACAGAACAATCGATCTCGCCTCTGCGCCTTGAAATAGGGTCTATCGGATTGAATGGAGGCCTTCTGATGTGCTTCGATATGTTGGGGACTCTAGCAAAGCGGTACGTTGTGCTTCGACCTGATACTCTTTGAGAGGCCTCGCTTCAGCCTGAGATTTCACGTCGACGGACTTATCGTATTCACTCCTATCGGAGTACCGGATATGCAGTTGAGACTCTCGTCCTCGCTTCCCACCAGCACCTTGATTCTCAAATTTTACGAATCAGTCTTCCACCTCCTTTCTCCCCGCATTGGTCAGATGACCTCTATCATCGAATTTTGTTCACGTGTGTCCAATTTGGTCCAGAGCAGGCCGTGATAGGTGCTCGATCAGATGGATGATTCGAAATTGGTGCCGAAGGCGGCGAAAGCTCGAGTAGCTGGTCGAAAAGCCCCTTTCTGTGATCTTTTACCGAACACACGCCGTAAACCGGTCGGCTCCCTTGGACTTTATTGCCGACATCGAGATGCCGTCTTCGTGTCTTGTGCACGCCGATAACCAACAGCGGTCAGGTAGCACATAAGGGCATGCTCCTCTCAGTCTTGCCAATACATTTTCACCCGTACTAAGCGATCGGCGTGAGAAGGGTCGGCCAATAGCTGGTCTGGGTCGTTCTCTCACTCGTGTCCTGACGGCGTGCTTTGCGGACTTCAGGTGGCGTGTGTCGTATCGGTATTTCATCCTTCATGACCACGGTATCCGCACTGGCGAATCGTGGGCCAGTCGATTCCCTTCGACCATCTTGCTGCCATCGAGATGACGTACTCGCTATTCTTAAACGCTACTATTGAAGAGCTCACAAGGATATCGACTTTAACGGCCGGGCTCTATTGTATCTAAAGTGGAACCTCTGTCTGAGTGGTAACCATTCTGCCCGATTTTGGGAATCACCTTGACGACGCGCTGGCGGAAAACACGCAGCCGATTCGATATGATCTCGAGCCAAACTAGATCGCTGCGATCATGCTGCCGACCTTCGCCATAAGGCGCAACCCCACAGAAGTTCGTCCGTGACCTCCCTCTCGAGCTGTGTTCCGATCTTGGGCTTGCCTGGAAGTAGAGATGGTCTTCTCTGCATGACGGCAGAAAGTGTCGAGCAAAGGGTATTAAGACGGGTGTGATCGAATGTCAACGCAAGTTCCTCGCGCTCGAGAGTCTTGCGAGTGATAGACAAAAGCTGAAATGATGGAGCGTGCCAGTCAAGAGCCCCCCTGCTTCAAGAGTTATGGGAGAACAGAAGATCCGCCGGTCCGTGCTCTTGATGTCACTTGTACTTGGTGAAATTGAAAATTGTCGAAGTCGGCTAGCTCTAGTACTTTCGCTCTTTGTGTATGTCAATTTCCTTGACTTTCACACGTCATCCCTTCATTTGCTTTCATACATCTGTCCAACTGACCTTTCTCCACCAATCACGACTCATGGCCACATAGTGCAGTGGTCGAGCACATCCGACCACCGCTTGAGGGGCAGGGTTGTTCCCACGTTCCGTTTATATCATCGTTCGGTTAGCTTCATGCTGTGGGCCCTAGGTGTGCGTGGAAGACGTTCGTTCGATTCGGACCGTGGGCAATATATCTTTTTGGGATCTTGTTATGGAAATTGATTCGACGCTAATGGTTAATGCGGTATGTGTAGTTGAAAGTGGGAGGTCTTCTGCACAAACGAAACTGCCGCTTGAATACCTTGCCCATGTGGAGGCGTTTCTATGGCAAACACATGCCTTGCTGCTTCAAGAATCTTTTGTTTCCTTGAGCATCTCCCAAAATGTTCAAATCGTCTAGTATCCTTCCTTGCCGTACTTGTTGTACTTCTCGTGCAGTTCCTGTATGGAATATCAGCTTTCATTTTCCCTCTGAGACCCTTTCCATCTCCAAATATCACGCCCATCTCAACTTACCCTCGGCAGATTGACATTCGGGATGATAACCTCGTTCAACGCGCTAGGAGCATCCTTTTTTCCCTTGCTCGAGTCTCCACCTGGGTGGTACTGGTAACGAGCATCTTTGCCCGTCTTCCACGGCTCGCTGTCGACAGCCTTTGCGACTGGGTTCTCGGAGGAAGAAGAAGTTGGGTTGGAACTGAAGTGCCAGCCGGCGAGGCCGAATGCTCCAGTCATGATTGCGAGGAGGATCTACCATAGGCGGGATGTGTTAGTATGGGGTGGGAGGGTGTATGTCGAGTGGTGAGGCGTACGTAGAGCTCAGGATCTCTCTTGGCGCCCTTTTTGAGGACGTCCTTCTTCGCGATGTCGGGCCCTCCGGTAGCGGGTGCGCCGGCGGAGGCATAGGTGCGGCGGAGCGGGAGGCGAGTAGCCTGGAGAGCGGCTCTTCGGGCGATCAAGTTCATGCTGGCGGTGGTGGGAAGGGATGGAGAGGAGAGGGGGGTTAGGGTGGATGTCAATGTCAATGCCGACGTGATGTCAAGCAAGCACCAGCTTGAAGGAGCTCGGAGGTGTGCCTGAGGCGCCAGCCACCGTGAAGATCTCCGCTGCAGCCCCTACCTTCACCTGCGCTTCTCCTTGGACGTGCACGCACTGGCAGCAAACCATCGACGTCCCCGCATATCACACATTACTCGCCGGGTCAAGTGAACGAGGAGCGGGCCAGACTATGAATCTCCCTCGACGCATTCCTCACTTCGGCCACGACCGATAGCACTGCCCAACGCAATGGCGTACCAGCTCCCGCCGCAGACCAACGAGGGCTCGACCTTTCCCACCTTCCTCGACCACGACCCATTTCCCTCGTCGCGCGACGGCCGCCCCACCAGCAGCGCATCCGATGCGACATCCGAGTTCGAAGCCAGATCCGCCGTTCCCTCCACCACCGGCCCAGTGGGTGAGGCTGGTCTACCTCCGTCGCGGCACGCCAACAACGCGACGAACCAGCGATCATCCTTCAATGCGCCGCCCTCACGGAGAGGACTGGGCGCATTGTACAGCAGAGATGGAGGCAGTCGGCCGGGATCCGCCGTGGGACAGACACATGTGCCTAGTCTCCCTGCCCAGGGCTTCTTCCGTCCCATGAGCCCGCACGCTCTGCAGGCGCAGCGAGGCTCGACTACCAGTCCGCCCGTCAGTTCGCGCGATCAACGGCAGAGCTTCCTGTCGCATCAGCGTACGATCAGCGTGGAGGAGGAGCCGGAGCCGGAGACCCGCAGCAACAGGTACAGCACCGCGTCCGTCATGACAGAAAGAGATGCGCGACCATCGACGGGAAGGGACGACAACATGCCGCCTTTACCTACGAGCAGAGGCCTGTCCATTGCGACCAGCACGGAGGATCCGAGTGGGATGAATTCAGGCAGTGTGATGAGCAAGAACAGCACCACCCCTCTTAATATGAGGGCAGTGCACGAACAGTCCCAAATCAGAGGCAGTGGAACTCCGTCTGTACCTGCGCCGAAGTCGCCCAGGTCTCTCAGAGCCTCTTTAGGATTCGGCTCCAGACATTCAAGTCAGAAAATCATACCAGAAAGGAAGCCGTCCAAATCCCACGAGAAACTATCCTCAGACCCATCATCGCCTGCCGGATTGGCGAACGAGAAGACCTTTCAATATCCCCAATCACACAAATCCGCGCCCAATACGAATGGCAAGAACTACGAATACTTTGCCGGAAACATGCTATTCTTCCTTTCCGGACGCATGATCAACACCAGAGCGAAGCCTCTCAATGTCGCCACCTTCATCTTGACAGTGCTCCCAGCTGCACTTTTCTTTGCTTTCAGCGCACCATGGCTATGGCATAATATATCACCAGCGCTACCAATCGTATTTGCATACATTTTCTATCTTGCAATATCCGCATTCCTACACGCAGCTTTCAGCGATCCTGGCATCCTACCGCGGAACTTGCACCCCCACCCGCCGAATCCAGACGAGGATCGAGACCCGCTTACACCAGGACCACCGACCACTGAATGGGTCATGGTCAAGACTTTTCCCGGCAGCAACAAGCAGCCGAATGAGGAGAGCTGCCAACCGACGACCGCGATGGAAGTTCCAACAAAATACTGCAAGTCTTGTGCGATATGGCGTCCGCCGCGAGCGCATCATTGCCGTGTTTGTGATGCCTGCATCGAAACGCAAGACCATCACTGTGTCTGGCTGAACAACTGTGTTGGCCGCCGCAATTACCGTTTCTTCTTCGCGTACGTCGGGTTTTCGTCCGTCCTCGCCCTCATGTTGTTAACCTTCTCCCTTGTTCATATCGGATACTACGCCCAGCAAAACAGCATCAGCTTTGGCGCCTCGTTATCAGGACGCACGCAAGAGAGAGTTGCTTTCGCGATGTTCTTCTACTCGCTCTTGGCCCTACCATACCCAGGAAGTCTATTCGGATACCATCTTTTCCTCATCGGCAGAGGAGAGACTACGAGAGAGTACCTTAATAGCCATAAGTTCCTTCCCGCAGACCGACACCGACCTTTCTCGCAATCGAACATCTTCGCCAACTGGGTGGCTGTACTGTGTCGACCACGGCCGCCCACGTATATGGCTTTCAAGCGCAACTACATCGAAGGTGATGTGCGAATGGGTCACACGAAGCGGAGAAGCGCCCGAATTGAGCAAGCCAAGCTCGAGGCTGTTAGGAGAGACTCGAGAGTTGAGGGCATGAAGACTCGATTTTCGGTGCAGAAGGGAGGTGGGAACCAAAACGGAGACGTCGAGATGAAGCCTTTACCTTCTCCACCGAATCAACACGGGGAAGCTGAAGCGAAGCCTCTGCCTTCTCCGCCAGGCAAGCTGAACGGCAGGGATCTCACAGGTATTGGAATTGGGAATTTGAATAGCACGCCCAGATGAGGTGGCGTGTGTCGTCGTGCTTTTGAGATTGAGAGCGATGGCGTTTGGGGGACTCGCTCGAATTGGTGAGCTGGAGGCTTGTTTTTGATTGTATAGTAATGAAGGGAGGAACACATGGTATAAGTGAAGTATAAGTAATGATGGAGCGGAACGCATGTTGTACATCTTTCTAAGCCGCCTTCCTCGGCGTGGACTTTCCGAGGACGACGATGCCAAGCTCGGGGACACGACTGAGTTCGTCTATTTTGCGAATCAAGAAGGTCTCTTTTGCTGGGGAGTGTGTGAAGCTTGGGGATCGACGCTGGCTCGGAGAAGAGGGCTCGGACGGAGGATATATGAAGCTATTCTGGAGCTTGCCACCTCTCCTTGGCATGGTTTGAAC
Organism: Mycosphaerelloides madeirae; assembly: GCA_002785995.1. Lineage (NCBI taxonomy): Eukaryota > Fungi > Ascomycota > Dothideomycetes > Mycosphaerellales > Mycosphaerellaceae > Mycosphaerelloides > Mycosphaerelloides madeirae. The sequence continues at coordinate 12,390 of NHNV01000069.1, read as the reverse complement.
CATGCAAGCGTACTCGATGGTCGTGGGGGTTGCGTAAGTCGACTTGGCGAACAACGGTTCGTTGGTTCTATAAGAGCCACGGGCCGTTGTCGTTGGAGTTGCGAACATTCATGTTCTTTCGATCATGCGATCGACGCTTTTCTTTGCAGTCTTCGAGACTGGCGCTCTGGCAAGTTTTTGCGATCCCTCGACTCTCGATAACTCGACATACCTCTATCCTATTCAGACGTATGGAACAACGATTGCAGATGTAGCGAATGCGACGGGACGAGGCGTTTGTGATATTGGAAGGGCGAATTTGATGGCTGATGGTAACAAACTCCTCACAACCCTTTTTCTCCTGCGCCTACTAACAACTATGCTCTCAGTAACCATCCTCCCCAATCCCGGCCAATCCATCCTCATCCCCCCTCAAACCTGCACATCCGACTCAACAACCTGTCTACTCCCCCCCACCGCAAACGGAACCTGCGTCTCCGGCGGCCCGCGTCTCTACTACACCGTCAACGGCGATACGTACGCCCGTATCGCCGCGCGTCTTGGGCTCGCCATCTCCGCTCTAACCACTGAAAATTCCACGGAAGTTTTGGAGGCGGGGCAGTTTGTCAAGGTTCCGCTGTGTGAGCCTTCGCAGTGCATTATTCAGCCGTATCAGTTTGAGGAGGGCGTGTTTAAGGATCTGGCGGAGACGTATGGGACGACGGTGGGGCAAATCATGATGTTGAGTCCGACGTATAATTATTCGACGTATAAGTGGGATGGGAGGTCGGCGCCGAGTAGTAAGTGCTTCTTTTCTTGTTTGGGTGGGGTTCGAATTGGACTGACGCCTTGGTGTTCCAGTTGACTTGCCGATCAATTGTACGGTTTTGTCGAGAAATGTTACTGTTTTGACGTGAGGGACTGGAGGGTGGGTGGAGAAGGTGGACAGGAGGGAGGGAAGAAAGATGAAGTCGTATTCTCTACGAGGCACGTGCAAATGTGTCTTTAGCGCGCTTTAGCTCCAAATTAGCGCGGTCCCTCGAATGACACTTTCCCCACACTCCAACCTCACTTCACATCACTGCAGATCTTCACCACATCGCAAACATGGGCATTGATGCTCACCAGGACTGGTCAGTGCGTCAGAACGACGCGTATGGCTCGAACGGCTACCCGCACTCAAACGGCGCCTCCAGGTCGTGCGCCGCGCCTGTCGACCTCACCACCTACGAACCTACCAAGAAGCGTACGAGAAAGCGCAAGAGCAGTGACGACGCCGACGAGGCACCCAATAAGCCCACGAAGAAGAAAGTCAAAACCAAAGACGACGAGAAGAAGAAATCGAAGTCGAAAGACGACGAGAAACGCCTCAGAGTGTTTCGAGCAAAAGCTCCCGTCGCATACACAGACATCCGCCACCGAGCCCTTACCCAACGCTTCTTCGTCATCGACCGCCAGCGCCACGAACCCAAACAAGATCCCGGCGCCCTCACGCCCCACCCCACTGAGACTATCCAGCTAGCAGGCACAACAGGAAACATCTACACAATCGTCATCGACCGCCAATCAACATGCACGTGCCCGTATGCGAAGAAGGGACACCAGTGCAAGCATGTCGTGTACGTGCTCGCGAGAGTCCTCCGGGTAAGGCAAGATCTGGAGTATCAGCTTGCTCTGCTATCAAGCGAGTTGAAAGAGATATTCGAGAAGGCGCCGCCTTTGCCGAGTCAGACGGCGGATGAGAGCGCGAAAGATGGGAATCGGAAGCCAATTGAGGGCGAGTGTCCGATTTGTGCTGAGGACTTCGAGCCGAAGGGGACAGGAGAGGCGGTGGTGTATTGTAAGGCTGCTTGCGGGAACAACATACACAAAGGTGAGTGGGAGAGATGTAAATTCGTTGGGTTGTACTGATAGCGAGCAGAGTGTTTCTTACAGTGGGCGCATACGAAGCCTGGTGCTGTGACTTGCCCCTTCTGTCGAACGCCTTGGCAAGCCGATGAGGATGGCGTGAAGAATGTCGCGCAGAATGTTGAGGTGAATGAAGAGGGGTATGTCAATGTTGCTGGACAGCTCGGAATCAGTGGGCGGCGGGATTACAGCACCTACAACGAGTATTGATGAGTTTTGACTTGGTGTGAGCTCGAAATTGCTTCAAGAACTCTGACATTAGTACCACAGGGTTCGTAACCGGGGATACGACTGGTATTGAATTTGACGCGGTAGATCTGGGTAGTATCGAATGAATGCCGCGTTTGTCTCACAGCGGGGATACCGCTAAGTCTACCAGAGAGCAAGTATTTCACTACATCGATCCATTGGACTAACTTTGGGCCTTTCCACAAACGGAGCTCCTTATCTTTGCCAATACCGCATAAAAGGATGAGGAAGAGAGACCCGCGCATCTTCGCTTGGAGGGTGTGAGTTCGTTCGACTGATCAGATGGAGGTACGTGAAACGTCGATTCTTCTGTCTGCTTTCGGAAGACCATGCTACCGCGCCAGACGTAGTGTTGTACTCTCTGAACGAACGGCCTTGAGATGCTATATCCGATTTCGAGCACGAGGAGCAGGAACCGAAGCCGTGCACAAAGGCCAAGACTATTGAATTGTCGAAACCATACGCATCCCGACAGCTAAATGAGATTTCTTGGCATTACCCTCTGCAAGTCCGCCCGGTCTGGTTCCAGAATCTCCATGCTGATGAGCCCATTTGCATCTGTGATGGGCGTGATACTTTCTTGGTACAACTTTGTTTGAACCCGCGCATCAAGAGCTTCAACGCGATGTAGCGTCACAGCGCTCATCGCGGTAAGCTATCTTGAAAGGAATACCCACCCCTTGAATTTACTGAGAAGAACCACGCTGCTGAGCCTGAGTATGCAGTTCTAAATTCCGGATGCACGATGTCGAGATGATGGGTGTCGCATTCGGATCCCTAGTCTCGTTGAAATCTGGAATAATCTGGAATACCCTCGGTATCCCTGATATTACAAAAGAAAATGGGTTCGCTATCGCCAAGCTACCACGACCACTTGGTGATACAATGCAGCGGCATGAGCCTTCGTCGACATCTCGCGGCAGGCACGCTCAAGAATCTCACACGTATGTTGACAGCCACGTAAAACTATGGCAGCATTACTGACGAGTCATACATCACATGAGAGCCCCCGATACAGGGCCCGCAACGTGCAAAGCGTTGGCCGGCTATAGTGATAGCACTCCCAGGCACCGCTTCGATCGACACCACCTCTTCCTTTGCAGATGGTTACGTACGCCTGACTCCGACAAGTTCTAGACTTTCATCTAGCAATGCTTGATTGAGCTTGGCCGAGCTTGTCTTATCAACACTGTTGCTCCGCACGCGACTGTTCACGACGGGGGCGCAAACATCCTCCAGCGGTTGGCCGAACTTGCCCATTTCGGGAAGGTCAATGAGTTTGGTATCGCAGCCACGTTAATCGTGCAGGAACCCCGCAGAGGATGCAGGTACAGGTCTAACCCGAGATTCGCATGGCCTCATCGTTTAATACCTCGCGGTGCCCTCCAGTTGGGTTGGTACTCAGATTAACTCCACACCCGCCTCCAACATGCATTACAAGTTGCTTCTCGCAGCTTGTTTCGCAAGCACATCGTTCGCAGCACCACATGTCCTCCACGAGAAACGCAACGGTCCCACTGATCCTCAACGTCGAGGACGAATCGATCCAGAGGCCATAATCCCAATACGCATTGGCCTTCGACAACAGAATCTCCACACCGGGTACGATCGATTGATGGAGATTTCCCATCCAAGCTCCAGCAAGTACGGTCAACATCTCACCAAAGAAGAAGTTCACGATCTCTTTGCTCCGGCCGACGAAACCATTGACGTCGTGAAGCAATGGCTGGTTGACTCTGGTATCGCGGGAGACAGCATCAAACACTACGAAAACAAAGGATGGCTGGCAATCGATATGCCTGCGGGAGAAGCAGAACGATTACTCTCAGCCGAATACTACGAACACCACGACGATACAGGTCGTATCAGAGTCGGTTGCGACTCATACTACCTCCCACAACATATCTCAGAACATGTGGATTTCATCAAACCTGGAGTCAAGCTTTCGGCGCCTATGAAACGGAGCACAATCAGCAAGCGATGGTCTCCACATCACGGTAGCCCAGGATGGCCGGGACCACCTCATACGCACCCTAACCCGTACCCTCACTGGACACCTCCAAGTGGTAGTGGAAACCTGCCACATGATCTCCAGACTTGCAGCGTCAACATCACCCCAATTTGCATCAAGGCTCTCTACGATCTTCCCTGGAGAACAGCAAGCGATCCTGTGAATGTAATGGGTCTTTATGAAACTTACGACAGCTTTTCAGTGGGTGATATCGAGCTGTTCTTCAAGAACTACGCTTCGTGGGTACCTCAGGGAACAGTTCCTTCTGTTATTTCGGTGGATGGCGCCACAGCTCCTGTTTCCCCAGCAGATCCACGGAACGGAGGAGAGTCTGATATCGACATTGACCTGGCGCAGTCGTTGATTTACCCTCAAAAGATCAATGTCTACCAGGTTGACGATTTGCCCAATGCTTCGGGCGAGACCAATACCTCAGGCTTCCTCAATACTTGGCTCGACAGCGTGGATGGCAGCTACTGCGGATATTCAGCCTACGGCATCAAGGGTGATTCCCCAGGAATTGACGCCCAATACCCAGATAAGTCAGGATTGTCGGGCGCCTACACTGGAGGCCTAGAATGCGGTACATACAGCCTCACGCGGGTGGTCAGCATATCGTATGGCGAAGCGGAGATCGACCTTCCCAAGCCTTACGTCGAAAGACAGTGCAACGAATTTATGAAGTTGGGCCTGCAAGGACACTCCATATTCGTGGCGAGTGGAGACTACGGCGTCGCCAGCTTCCCGGGATCGAATGGGAACGAGTTTGGCTGTCTGTCTGGATTCGGCCAGAATGGAACCATCTACAATCCTGATTATCCTGTGGGCTGTCCGTATATCACAGCCGTTGGTGCCACCAGGCTGTATCCAGAAGATACGGTCAAGGATGTCGAAAGTGCTATGCAGGTGAACTTGACGGCCTTCAACATTCAGACGGGTGCGGGCCCTACGAGTGCACCATACGATTTCTTTGCAACGGGAGGCGGCTTCTCGAATTACTTCGCGCCGCCGTCGTACCAAGCTTCGGCCGTTTCGTTGTATCTCGCTTCCCACGCTCTCGATGTCAAATCGTACGCTGCCAACAGTGATGCGTCCAACATTGGCGAGGGCGGCGGAGTGTACAACAGACTTGGAAGAGGATATCCCGACGTATGTAGCCACTTTTTTCACCGATATCCCTTCTGACGTCTTACAGGTATCAGCAAATGGCGCCTTCCTACTCACATTCGTCAATCTGACAGCAGGTACCTACTTTGGCACTTCACTTGCGTCGCCAATTTTCGGCAGCGTCATCACGTTGATCAATGAGGAGCGTACGGCTGCTGGGAAGGGGCCGGTTGGCTTTGTGAATCCAGTGCTGTACGCTCATCCTGAGGTCATGAACGATGTTACGAACGGATCGAACCCGAACTGCGGTAGGCTCTAGTTCCAGGAGAGTACTGGAGAAGATAAGCTTATGATAATCTAGGTTCGTCTGGCTTTAAGACGGCGAAGGGTTGGGATCCGGTCACGGGTCTTGGGACGCCGAACTACCCGAAGATGTTGGATTTGTTCTTGAGCTTGCCATGAAGTTCACCGACTTCAATCGGCAGCTCATCGGTTGGCATGCGTATATCAACGACGACGCAAGAAGGCCTTTTCAGTAAGTCAATGAAACCATATATACATTCGCTAGCGTATTCACAGGCAAGGACTGGATAAGTAACAAAACGTGTATTGCCACGATCGTTTCCGACATCGACCTATGCAAATCGTTCTCGTACAACCATTAGAGGCTCGGGATCATGCTCTCTCTTCGCGACAACGCCGAGCCATGGCCTCGTAAGGTCCATCCTTGGTACACTCTGCCCATCAGCTAATCGAAAGTCAAACTTCCAAATCATCATCGCCGCCATGGAAATAGAAACTTGCATCGCAAGATGTCTGCCTGGGCACTGGGTAATCCCTCCTCGAAACGGGCGCCAGCTCGTACTCTTATCAAGTTTCTCATTGCGCAGCCATCGATTGGGAACGAATTTGTCGATGTCTGCGCCCCAGATCACGGGGTCAACATGCATCTGGCGTAGCGGAATCATGATGCGGTTACCTTTGCGTAGAAGATAGCCGCCGATAACAGTGTCTTCTGTGATGAAGCGGACGGACTGAGAGGCTGCGCACAGACGAAGCGACTCGTTATAAGCGGCAACAAGACGAGGGCAATGGGCGACGAGGTAGCGGTGGTCGAATTGGCCGGTCTTATCGAAAGCCGGAGTGATCTCGTCCCGGATGAGCTGTAACGTCTGCTGGTCGTCGACCAAGTAACACAGCAACCAGAAACATGCCTTATGGATGTTGGTGTTGAGACTGGGCAGTGGTCAGCTTCTCACAGGAATCGAGCGGACAACATTGCTCACCCCCAATATATGAGCATGTATACGACTGCCACGTCCTTGCTTCCCAATCCGGACGCTCTGAGTTCTCGCTCATAAGCCTGCGTAAACCACACTCCATCTGCCCGGGATTCTGGTGGCAGTTCGAAGTACTTCTGGAGCCCCTCTACAAGCCTTGCCATGGCGGCATGCACTTCGGGGCACATGAACGAAGGCAGATCGTACAGGAGTTGCCAGCTTAAGTGGTCAAACCGAAGGAATGTCTCGAAGTGGTCTGCTGAGACAGCGTCGAGCTGCTTGCCGAAGTATGCGGACTGGCCTGCTTCTGTGAACATCCGGGCGAGCCAGGGGTACAAAGTGATGATGGTCTCCGATTCATTCTGCTGAGAAACTCGGCAGTCTGGGCTGGCTGCAATCTTATTTCTCTGAAGCGCTTTTGAGAAGTGAATGATGAAATGCGTTGTGATGCCGTCGAGCTCGGCGCCTGTGAGCTGGCGACGATGCAGATCATGCGACAATCTGCCCACCGATTTCTTCTTTGGATTCAGGAAAACTTCCTGCCTCGAGAATTCCTCCGGACTTTGGAACATTCGCTCGCAACAAAGAGCACTGCCTCCACAGGCCCGAATCATCTGTTTGAAGAAGAGATCTATGGACAGCGTTTCGGTGTTCTTGTATGTCTCTGCGACATCTCTTGGGTCTGTGATGATATAGTTTCGTACACCGCCGGCTTCGATGGTGAATGGTTTTCTGGTGTTGTTGAAAAAGGATCTGAAGAGCTGCATTAGGTGCAGACATAAAGTATTTGATTAGTGGAAGCTTACACTCCGTAAGTGATGAGGTTGTCCGCATTTTTGAAAAGAGCTGGTCCGTGAGCTGACTTGTTAGCCAATGTCTTTGACGAAACGAAAAGAGGATCCGTGTACCGATCACTATCTCCACAGGTCAGCCCCCGATCATATCACTCAAGCTTTGTTGGGATCACGAACCTGGAAACAAATACGGAAGCTCGGGAGGCTCAAGTGGATACAATTGTGGTCTCAGAATGAATCTCCACAATCTCCAACATAACCAAGCGAATAAAAACGCCAAAGGAAGATAAAAATTGCTATCGATGGCAGGTATAACGTCTTTTACTCGAAGAAGTATGCCTGCATCTAAAGAGCAGTCGATAAGAAATGCCTCACTAGCCATGTCTGGGAGCGGTAAAGAGAACAGTTTGAGTTCAGAGAAATGATCAGTGTTCAGAAAGAGATCTCACGCTGGGGACAAAATTCATGAACAATCGCAAGCACAGTTTGCTTGATTAAGGTTAAAACAGGAGGGAGTGAAGCCTGACAGCCGCACGCTAAGTAGCGAGAGCTCATGCATGCTCCGAAGGATCTGAGGACTCCTTCAGTGCGAAGTCTTTACCAGGACTGACTCGCAGCGCATCGAATCCTATGGGATTTTGAGATCAACATGTACTGCAACAAGAAGCCTTCCTGATTTGTGGTGATCAGGCGACTCTGCATATCTCCTCAATCAATCCCTTCAGCAGAGTCGATCGGCCTCGGCGATTCGTCCAGTGTCCGAAGAAAGTTGCCGCCTCGAAGATTCCGACAGAGGTACCTTGTCCTTAAGAGAGAAAGCAAGCCCTGGGCACACTTGGTAAAGCCATAATCGTGGGCAACGATCTGCAAAAATAAACTTTGAGGCTGCAGACGCAAGCAGATCTATAATCCAAGGTGGATCAGCATAAGCATGGCCCCTGCGAGGCTCTCTATTTTCGGAGCTTGGACGCACATATGTCACTAATGAGCTGCAAGGCCGCCTAGAAATACATAGGCGCCGAGAAGAGCATATTACTCCAATCGGACATCAAGCCCGAAGAAAAGTCTGTATGAGGTCATGCAAGATGCCAATCTCATGTATGTGTATGGCTCAGCTGAATAAAAAGACACGAAGGATAGTAGCACGTCGAATATTATTGCAAAGGTGATAAGTCCGGAGAAACGATATCGCGACTCTCGCTATAACACTTGGCCCATATGAAGCGACTCCATTCTTCATGGATGATCGCCTTCTCGACGAAATCAATCCAGCTTCCTCCCACGATGTTGTCCTCCACCAGCAATGAGATACTTGACCCTAGACTGCCGCCTCTCATCGTACCATCTGGGAGCTTGTTTTTCTTCATTGCCATCCCACTTGCCTTTGTGTTTGTCATCGGTTTTTGGTCGATCATCGAGCAGCTCGTACCGAAGTCTCGGGGGGAGCCTGGGATCTATCCCTATCTTCTGCCATGTGAGTAGTCTCCGAAAAGTCCAACAATTGATTCCAGCTAACGACGGTAATAGATCTAGGTGATTTGATGACTTGATCGATCAAAGCATGAACAATTGTTTACAAGACGATGAACAGGCCACACATATTCGATCCTTTTCGATTATAGTAACACTACAGCCAATGCCAGGCAAGCACTCAAGCACTTCGTCTTGCACATCTCCAGAATCAAGCACTAATGCGTGTATTAGAAAATACTTTGGGAACACAAGAGAGCCCTTCTATCTCCTCTTGAAAGGCATCAAGACCTGCATCGTCCTCGACCCACAAGACGCCGATACCATTACCAAGAATCACAACGCTTTCACTCGTGTACCCTTCCTCTGTCGAGTCTGCCATTGCTTCGGTATTAGTGGATTCGGTGTCGATGCACTCGGAGAGCCGGCCGCAACAGACCAGAAGCAGAAGCAAACGACACTCATCGAAATGGCCTTCGCGATCGTCCACCAGCAGCTCTCCCCAAAGCGCTCAAACGAAGCCCTACAGACCAGATTCCTCTCGAGCATTTTTTCTTCACTCCAATGGAAATACATCCTGCATAACGAAGCGCACTACGTGAGTGAAGACACTGCCTGGGTCTCGCTCACGGCGTGGACGCGAAAGGCTTTCGCCACGGCTTCCGCACACGCATTACTTGGCGATAGGATCCTCCACCTCGATCCCCACTTTCTGGAAAATGTTCTGGCATTCGACGAGAAAGCATGGATGCTCTTCGCAGAAATTCCACGGCCGTGGTCTACCAGCATGTGGAGAGGGCAAAAAGCCGTCTTAGCCACGATGAAGAGATATTTCGCTCTTCCGGATGGAAGTGAAACCAGCGAGATTGTGAAACGGATCGAAGTCCTCCTACGAGAGAATGCAATCAGTCAAGAAGACACAGCAACGTTGGTGGCTCTCATCTTCTCGTCGTCTTTCACCAACGCTTGGAAAGCTTGCTTCTGGCTCCTTACCAATATTATCTACGATTCCGATCTGCTCCAGTCGATCAGGAGGGAAGTCATGGCCATAAATGTTCCGCCCGAAGACCACATCGCATACGTAGCTGCTCTGGCCAAATGTCCTCTCCTCTGCTCCACTTTCAACGAGACGCTACGCACGACAGCCGCCACCGGATCCTGGCGCACAGCCGCTACCGACGACGCTCAAGTCGGAAGATATAGACTTCAGAAAGGCACAACAGTCCTGATCCCGTCTCGAGATTTCCATACATCCTCGACTTTTGGTCCCAATCCGGAGGTCTTCAAAGCTGATCGATTCCTCCACAACGACAACCTCGCTACGAATCCTTCATTCCGCCCTTGGGGCGGAGGTTCGGGCATTTGCCCGGGTCGTTTCATCGCACAGGCGCAGATCTTATCGTTTGTTGCTCTTGTGCTTAGGCAGTATAGCGTTGAGTTGGCAGATGAGTTGGCGGTTGCGCCGAAAGTGAATGATTCTATGCCTTCCGCGGGAATCATGGGCGCTGTCGGAGGACAGGATGTCATGGTCAAATTGCGGCTGTGTAAAGACGAAATTATGGAGCACTGAAGGGATGTGATGGCCAGATCAATTCTTGCTGTATAAATGTTGGGCTTTCTAGGGGCCCGAGTTGGGATGCAATTTTCTAGAATAATTTGAAACCACCAGGCATAGCCGTCTGATAGAACCCCTCAGGATCATATTTCTTCGCAACTTGCTGCAGTCGAGTCTTGTTCTCCTTGCCGTAGCCTGCAAAAACGTCCTGATCCCCCCACGCATAGTTGAGGTATTTAAACGGACTATACTTGTCCCTTTGCTTTGCTTCGACTTCGATAGCCGCAAGCAAACTCTTGCTTTTGGCCACCAGCGACTCATTGTCAGACGCATTCTCCCAAAAGTTCGTGAGCAGGACAATCACAAGAGACGGAGCATCGGAGAGTCCCATGCAATTCGCACCCAGAGCCGCGGACTTGCTCGTTATGGCTGGATGGAGCACTTGAAAGCCGACTGCCCAGCAGATTCCTGGTACATCCTCTATGTCGGGGATTGTTTTCTCCCAGATGTCGAAGATTGCATGCAGCATTGCTTCGTCCACTTTGACCGTGGTTGTCAGGTAGCAATTTTGGAAGTTATCAGACGACAGCTTCGTTTGCTCAAAGGCAAAATCGAACTGGCTCGCAATGCGGCCGGTACTGAAAATAGGGTCACCGACATTCAGGAAACCAGAGAGCGCAGATGGCTTCTCGACAGGCTGGGTATATGTCAGGGTGTTGAATACATGACGACCCTGACCCGCGCGGAAACTGTAGACGGATATGGCCCCAGCGTTCTCGTCACAATCCTTTCCATCATCGGCAAAATTGTGGAAGGCCGTGATATGATCCTTGGCTGTCGTTATGGGATACAGAAAGCATCCACCATACATGTCGCCGGCGAGAAAAGTACGCATCGTGAATTTGGTGACGATTCCAAAATTGTTCCCGGCTCCTTTCAGGGCCCACCACAGGTCGGAGTAGGATTCCTGGGTGACAGTGACCAGGGATCCATCGGCGAGGACGATCTCGTAAGAGACGATATTGTCGCAGACGAATCCTACGCGAGGCGAATAGAAAGAGACGCCACCTACGGCAGAGCAAAGCTCAATCAACATCTCGGGGTGAGAGATCTATGCAGGCTGTTGATCTTACCTCCAAGCGCCAGGCCTCCGACGCCAACATCTGCAACTCGTCCTCCAGGAACAGTGATGCCAGACTGACTGAGCACTTTGTAGACATCGCCCCAAACAGCTCCTGCTCCGATATCAACCGTGTTGCTCTCATGATGAATCTCAACATCATTAAGTTTACGAAGATCGATCGTCATTCCACCATCAATGTTTGCTGCCCCGGGCCAGACACAATGGCCTCCGCTCCGGACGGCGAACTTGAAGTCACTCGTGTCAGCGGTCTCTCGCAGTCTGAGAATCGCCTTCACCAAGCTGGAGACCTCTTGTGCTGTCCGCGGAGCTGCCACTGCCAAGGGAATGAGGCAACGCTCTTGATTGGAGAAGTAGGAGCTCAGTGACTCCCTGTACTGTTCGTCAGACGGATAGAAGATGCACTCCTCGAGCTGGGCTGCGGCCATATGCATGCGGAATCGCGGCATCAGGCTCGCAGGTTGTTGAGGGTGCGCCATGGCTGCCAAGTAGAAGTGACTTCGGAGGCTTGAAGAAAGGGCTGAGGAGACGCGTAAGATACAAATAAATCCTGCAAAGCTGCAATCCTGCGGAGAAGCTGAAGTCTTGGGTGGAAGCTGTGGGAGGTATGCTATAGTTGTATCGAGTGAGGTGTGTTGAAGGAAGTGCTCTGAGCCGGCTATTAGCCGTGGGCATTGGCATTATCTCACATTGTGCACTTTGTAACTTAGTCTCCTCCAATAAACTCATTCATGAAGACAACAGGTTATGAGCCCGGGCACGCTCCCGTGGCACCCCTAATGTGATGATCTCTGCTAACAAAAATGGCGTACAGGATCATTACATACGGGATTGGCCCCAATGAGGACACTTTGTTCTCGGCGTATTGAACAGAACGCCTGCGTACGTACTGTACT
>NHNV01000068.1:0-137670 GCA_002785995.1 Mycosphaerelloides madeirae | reverse complement strand
ATAACCTGTTGTCTTCATGAATGAGTTTATTGGAGGAGACTAAGTTACAAAGTGCACAATGTGAGATAATGCCAATGCCCACGGCTAATAGCCGGCTCAGAGCACTTCCTTCAACAGTAGGCTGTAGTTGATGTAGGACTGAAACGTTCCAGGGGCATTGCATAGCCCAAAGGGCATTACCATACATTCGAACTGTCTATAACGCGTAGTGAAGGCTGTCTTCCATTCGTCACCTTCCGCAATCCGTATGCGATTGAAGGCTGCGATCACGTCGAGCTTCGTAAAGAACTTGGCACCTCCGATCCGATTGACGGTATCTTGGAACAATAGTATCAGATATCGTGATTTTGTAGTGAGGGCATTAAGAGCCCTAAAGTCCTAGCACACTCGCAAGCCTCCTGACGGCTTCTTCACCACTATTACAGGGGCTGCTGCAGGGGAATTGCTGTCTCGGATGAAGCCCTTCTCGAGCTGTTCGTCGAGCCACTTCTTTATCACCTCATTCTCTTGAAGTGACATCAGGTATAGACAGCGGAAGGGCGGCTATTGTCCTTCCTTGAGATCGATCTTATGATCTAGGCCTGGTCGATGCGGTAGCAGCGTGTCGGCTGCCTGCCGGCTGAAGACGTCTGCAAAGTCCCGGAATTCTGGTGGCAACAAGCTGGCAACGTCTAAGCCTTTGTCCTTTCCTTCCATGAACTTCTGAAAGTCCTTGGCGGTAATAGCACTAGCGTTCAGGCTACCTGTAGAGAGTACAGGTTGGTTCGGGCTCTGTTTCTCATGAACTACCATGGCGCAGGCGGTGGCCGGATTGGTGCTGTTTACGGGCTTGATTCGCATACTGAAGGCCTTTAGCGCGCACGCTATTAAGCTATCAGAAGCTATTTTGCGGTTGTAGTCGGAGTCCTTTAGGTCGAACATCCACATCATATGGACCTTATATCCCTTTCTTCTCGCCAAGCGCTGAATTACGGCGGCGCTTACGGAGCGAATCTCTATCTCCGGTTCTTTGCCGTCAGAATCTAGTGTCGATGGCGGTACGTTGTCCGGGGGGTCCAAGGCGAGCTTGGCAAGGCTGATCTCGTGGACGGTGACTGCCTTGCCGTAAGTGCAGTGTTTCATGCAGTGTCCGGAGTTGAAGGTAACTGTCCCTTCTGCCCAATTGATCGCCGGGGCGTGTTTGTTATGCTATAGCCTGCCGAGAGTAATATCATACTCGAGTTTGGTAACCCAGCAAAGCATCGTTTCCTAGTGTTTGCCGATGCTGATGTCGATAGCCGTCGTGTGTATAACGGTCTGTTGTATTACGCCGTCGAAGCCTGTGACGACTATCGGGTCTTAGAGTTCGTAGAGCGGAAGTTTCATATTGTGCACGAAAGATGTGTCAATGTAACAAGAATTGGCCCTACTGTCTAGTAATGTAATTGCTTCTTTGCTATTGACTCGGGCGGACACCAAGAGATGTGAAGCTATCTCTGGTGTGCCGCTCTCTATCTTTGGTCTATCTGGGGGTACTGGTTCTTCGTGGTCTTCTTCTTGTTCGTCTGACACATAGGGCTGTCTACTGCTGTTCGCGCTTAAGCAGTAGACGCCACATTTCCCGAGCTATCGGTAGCGTTTGCGGTTGACGAGCTGTTGTTGGCTCGAGGTTGAATGCGGAAGCCCGGAGCCAGCGGGCGGCGAGCGTAGTCGAACAACGGGCAGGCATCGTCGTAGCGGCGGTGTCCTTGCTGCTCACACTTCGTGCAACGGTCTTCGTGCTGCAGGCGCTCGAAAATCTCCTTGTTGAGCGGTTGAAGTGCTTTGTGAGCTGCTGGTCGGTCATTCCAGGGCTTCTTGCCTTCATCTGGATTGGGGCGGTTGTTGCGCTAGCTCCTATTGCCGCTGCTGGAGGCGTTGTTCGTAGTCTTGTTGGTCGGCTTCTTGGCACCATCCTTGTCCTTACTGTCCTCATTCTTCTTGAAACGTCGATCATGCGTCTCGAAGTCGTTCTCGAGCTCGGTGCAGCGATCCACTAGGTCTCGCAATGAGCGAAGGCGCTCCCCAATCAACTTGCTGGAGTAGCGCGCATTTAGGCGGTTCTTGAGCATCTCACGCTCCATGTCTTCTTACAGGCCCACTTTAGCAGCCTGATTGCGCCACATCAGATAGAACTCAGTGAACTTCTGATCTTTCTCCTGCTTGAGGTGCTCAAGCGACGAAAAGGCCTTGCTCTTGACCTCACGCTCTCCGAAGCGATCGATCAGGTCCTTCACAAAGTCGTCGAACGATGCGTACGGGGACTTCTCAGCGGGATTGGATACGGACGGGATCTTGTTGCTGACGTAGTCTCGGGCTGGGCCCTTGAGCCAGCCCTGCACGTGTCGAAGTGCTGCGTTCTTGTTACGGAAGACAGTCGTGTCGAGCTTGTTCTTAGCGTCAGTGAGCTATACGCGAAACTCGATGCCCTTGCCGTCTCTACTGAAGGATTCGGGCGTGCGTGTGTCCCGGCTGGACTCTACTCCCTTGCGGAGGTGCGGATCAAAGGTCGTGTACTTGGAGGTCTCGACTTTAGAGTCGAGGACGGTAGAAGCCTCGCTTCGAGCGGCGTAGGGCATGGGGGTCTTCTTGGTCCGACGCGGACGCTTATCGAGGTCATCCTCGTCGCTGCTGGAGTCAGGGTCGTCATTCTCAGGAACGTCCTCGACATAGGCTTTTCGCGGAGCCTGCTTTAGTCGTGACGCAGGGGCACGGCGGCGCTCTGCGGATTCGGATAAGGTAGAGCGGCGGGCTGCTGGAGTCTTTTCGACAGGGCGGCCTCGATCCTTGCTCGCTAGTTGCTGCTGAAGGGCTATGACCTGGGCGCTGAGCTCGTTACGCTCCTTCTCTACATTCTTGGTGTGCTCTTAGTACTCGTTCGCGCGGGTCTTGTACTTAGCAGCATCGAGCTAAGCAGCCTTCAAATCTCCTTGAATGCCCTAGAGCTCGTCTTCTGCGACAGCTTGGGCGGTGTTCGCTTCTTCGGTCATGTCTACCAGCTTGCGCAGGTTCAGACGATTGGCCTCCTCAGCTGTAGTAGCATTGTACACAGTCGTCTCATAACCGTGGCAGATGTTTTGCAGGACAACTACTATAGCTTCTAGGTATCCGTTCACTAAGGCTTTCAAGCCTAAACCATCCAGCTTCTTCATTAAGGACAAAGGAATGTCGGTCTGTCGCTCATCTCCATTCTTCTAGTATTCCACTGAGACTACCGGCTCTTTTCCGTCTTCTTAGCTGATGAAATTAGCGTGGATGAACTTCGTGAGATCGAGTGGTGCCTGATCGTATTTGGGTACGTCAGGCGCGTGGTAGTTGACAATGTCGCGTTCTTCTGCGGTCAACTCGAGGGGCGGCTGTTCGCGGAAGGTCTGAGTGCCTTCGTCGGTTTCTTCGTCGATGGTCTGAGGGACGCGAAATAGAGAATCGCGGTCAATAGTGTGTCGCTCAGAGATGCGACAGCGCACCTCCTTTGCTCGGGTCTTCTGCTCTGTTGCGCGTGCTTCGCGCGCCTGGTCTGCGTCTTGTGCTATGTTAAAGGCGAAGACGGGCACTTACTGGTCTGTCGCAGTTCGAGTGGGGCTCGCGCTGCTGATTTTCTAGTCTCTCGCACCCACGGTGGTGCGGCTTCAGAGTTATTTTAGGGATCGAACGTAGTGTCACAAACAGGTACAAAGTGCACGTATTCGGGAAATAACAAGACGTTCGATATAGGTCTAAGAAGAGCGCGAGGAGCGCGTTGTAGAAGTAGGCAAAGCCAGCGCGCTAGCGGCCCGCTAGCGCGTCATATGTATGCCGAGCTGCGGCTAGAAGCCGCGAGCCCGGGGATTGAGTGAATGTTGTGAGCGCTGCTAGTACCGTGACAGTTAGCTAGATAAAAGAGTAGTATAGTATATACGATAATAATATCTGCAATTTTAACGAGACTAGCTTTTAGATAGGTATTATTAGGTCTGTTAAGGAAAGTATAGATCAGGAGGCTAGTAGGAGTAGATGCCTAAGGCATTCAGTATTAAGGTTAGACCCTGGATTTTGGAGAGAGTAATCTTCTCTCTCTCTCCTCTACTCTCGTTCCTTCTATCTATACCTACGACTATACGTAAAAGCTTATATCTATTAATACGACTAGTTTAGACCCTTGAAAGATCCCGTCCCGTTTAACCCTCTTCCGCTACACCTTTACAGGCAACCTAATCGTACCTATTAAGTCCTTAACTTAATAAGGTCTATAAAAGTTATTACTAGCTTAGAGTAACGTACGCGGCCTTAGCTTATCTAGCCTAGCGACCGTAAATAGATTATAGTAATCTAGAGTATCTATACTATTAGCGAGGTAACCCTACTATTTATTATCTACAGAGGGGATCTGTAATAAAATACAAGTTAGCCTAGGCTCTTAGAACTTTAAAAGGTATATATATAATTAGGTTATAATATTATTTAGCTAGTAGAGCAATTATAGAAGTACGAAAGCGATACTAGCTATCCTTAAAGAAGTTGAAGTGGGAGAAGAGTAGTAAGGACGTTAAGAGCCTATTTGATTTGGGATTTGATAACTGACGCTTATTTGATTAGGCTTTCAACAGGCCCGCCGGGCAAGGACTTTTGGCGCCGACCTCCATATGGGATAACCCAGTGAGGACATGGTGTTCTGACTTCAGTCTCTACCAATTCAGTTCTATCTTCGACTCGACTCCC
Organism: Mycosphaerelloides madeirae; assembly: GCA_002785995.1. Classification (NCBI taxonomy): domain Eukaryota; kingdom Fungi; phylum Ascomycota; class Dothideomycetes; order Mycosphaerellales; family Mycosphaerellaceae; genus Mycosphaerelloides; species Mycosphaerelloides madeirae. The sequence goes on along the minus strand of NHNV01000068.1, from coordinate 132,954 downwards.
TTTCATCAACCCTCTACCTCCTACCACACCAGACAAAAGAAAACAGCTCTGATCGTTCCATTGCTCGATCGCAACCTCCCTCCTCGGTCACCCTCTACGACTCCCTCGCTCGATCAAGCCACCTCAATCTACTTGCCGGCAATGAAAGAGGTCTCCGTTACATTATAAGGGACGATGAAGCCTGGTGGAGAATTCAAAGCCTGGCCTGCTCCGGCGCCAGTGAGCTCATCAGAAGAGAAAAAGACAGCTCCAGAGTAGTAGTACTGCATGGTCTGGGAGCCCTGGACGACATCGTAGACGTTGTCAATTACCAAGATGTAGCCTGTGCCGTTGTTGGTCAGAGACCAGTTGGCGGTACTTGGTGGGCAGTCACCCGTTGTGTCTTGGATGCCCGGAGAAGAGGCCGGAGCTTCGTTGCGGACGCACAAGGACATGGGGGTGTGAGGGCCGGTGACTGTTAAGAAGATGGTCAGTACTCGCGAGAATCGTTGGCTGCGAATCCTTGAATCGACCTACCGTTGAAGTAGTATTCCGTCATGGTATCATCCGAGTTGGGACCGGCGTAGAAGTCGCTGACGCTGAAGACTCCGGTGGCATTGTTGGTGATGGGAGTCGGAGCTGGCGGCTGGTTTTGGCGAGGAAGAACGAACGCGCCTGAAACAGCCAGGGTGGAGAAAAGGGAGAGAAGCATCTTGGTAGACATGTTGCTTGCTTGGGACTTGGTCGAAGATTCGCTTGTTGACGGTTTATTGTGATGGTGCGGTTGTGAAGGTATGGTTTGTTGCGAAGATGTGCTGGTTAGTAGTGATGCTGGATCAATACTGATTCAGCCTCTCTTATATACCATGTATGATGTACGAAGCATCGTATTCTAGGTTTCTTCTTCGATCTATATGGAGGTGGGTATTCTAGGGCTACAGAGTATGTCGTGGTGATACGAGCTTCGCCATGTTGATCGGAAGCGGCAGATGGTGTCTGTCGACGAGCAGGAGGAGTGACTTCGATCGAACGCTTCTGATTCCAAACGCAAGACGATACTCAGCTGAGTTTTCTTCATCCTTTTCGTGCATCCTGACTGAGATCTGCTATATTTCATTACGTGCAGCGGTACGGAGCACCTGATGACATTCTCGTTGCACGCTGTGCAATGAGCTGTGGTTCTTTCGCTACAGCGCAACCACCTCAGACCTACCGTCGTCATATTCCGTTCAACTACTTCGATTACCATGCCCTTGGCCCACATACAGTAGGGTCAGGAACTCTGTTGTGTATGTTCTAAGCCTAACTAGTGTCATAATTTTAGTGGCCTTAGGGCTGGGGGACCGACTCACCAATTCTTGACGTCAACCGCAGGGTTCTCGTCCAGCCATGTATGTTGTTACAATGGCGTAGCAGCATTGTCGTATACAGAAACTTCAGTCGATGATGTGGGAGGTCGCTGTGACGGAAGAGGAGCGCGATTGTACGCGAGGAAGGGATGCTGCCTCAGGCCATTAACGCTAACCGTTTTGATTTGCTTACCCAATATTTCACCTCTTATCTATCGTCGCTATGTGACGCAGAGGCTCGGTTGACTCGTGACGGCTGCACGCGTGCGTTCTCATGGACTCGAGCAGTCTTCCTGTTGTTATTCTTCCGCCGCCTCATCTCCTCTGACCCTCCCTAGACGCCACAAGAACCTCCGATGCTCTGCCTGGTTGGACATACAGGCCAACGCTTCACTCTCGACGCCAGCTCGCTGGGCTCCCTCGACAACTTCCGCCAATATATCACCTCGCATACAGGCATCCAGCCGCGCAGCCAGATCCTCTTGACCGCCCAAGGCAAGCAAGTCCGGCCACAGACTCTTCTTACGGAGAATGAAATCTTCGTGTTCGACTCCAGCTGGCTTAATGGCAAGAAGGGAGCCAGTCCATCAAAGGAGGCCGGCGAGGATATCGAGGGTCGTGATTTCGACCCAGGCACGGCGCCAGATACAATAACGAACCAAAATGATCTAAAATCATGGCAAAATCTATTCCGGCTGAGAAAGAGCTGGGCAGCGACCTTGCTGAATGGCTGTGGCACATGCGCGAAGCAGGCAGAGCGGTATCAGGACGAGCAGTCTGCCATCGAGCGGAGTCTGGGCGTTGCAGTCGCCAGCCTTCAGCAGCACATCAAGAGCGCGGAGAAGCAGTTTGTATCAGGCGAATCATGGGCGAACGAGGTACTGCAAGAGCAGCAGGCTCATGCTGACAGCTGGGAGCACAACCTGGGCAGTCTACGGAATATACCTGCCAGAGCAGAGTTCACTCGCTTTCTCCAACCTATGACACCGGCATCGGGATCTCGGAGGATGTCTCAGCAAAACATCTCCACACTTCAAGGCTTCGTTGATGTCGTGACGGTGAAACAAGCCGCTGGGGCAGCAAAGTCGCTCATGAGCGGCCTTGCCAACAAGGTGGAGAAGATTCGCGGCGACCTCAATTCTGCTGCCAAGGATAGTGATGAATTGCTCCAAGCCGTCGATCAGATCAGCAACCGTTCTTTGGCCGAAAGTGCTTCCGAGCCTGCTCAGCTTATGGAGGAAATCCGTTTGGTCGTGACCAAGATGGCCTCCGACTTTGAGCATGTACAGTCGTTGCCTAAGACGCCTCAACATGTCCCAGCCGTGTCCAAAATGGCTCTTCTGCATACTCGGAGTTATGTGCCCAATCTGGTCGACTATTGTGGGGAGATGAACGATCTCGTCCGGAAATCCGAGCAGCAAAGAGACACTGCCGCCGATGAGGCTCTCGAGCATATGCGGACGTTGTCAGTTATTGAATCTCATTTAGCCAAAATCTACCAAGATGTCAAGGAACTTGAGGTACCCGAAGACGAGCATCAGGCCTTCGTTACCCTCAGCATTATCTCTAGACTACCATCCGTCTACGGGCAACTCTTGGTTGAGTCTGTTCGCCGTCGAGAGTGGGTGGCGAAGATGAAGCGTGACTGCGGCACTTTGCAGGAGGAGGTAGCTGCATACCAAGACGAGGAGGAGAAGAGACGAAAGAAATGGGTGCGGACTGTCGACGACATTGTCTTGCCGGATGCATTGCAGAGTCACGTACTTGGAATTGAATTGACGCTCCAGAACGAAGGCGGGAGTTGGCCGATGACCACCAGGGACGAGTTGACAGAGTATCTCAAGATCTTGAACGACGTCTATGGTCAAGGGCCAGTCACGGACGAGATCGACCAAGCAATTAAGGACCTCGACAAGCCTACTCGAAAGCAGATCAAACATGCGCGAGCCTTCAAGAACGGTAGCATGCACGAAGCTGCATTCGGCGACACTTCGCTTCTACTACGTGGCGATGAGCAACACAAAGGCCTACGTGACGCCAATGTTCGCCTTGAAGAGGAGATCAAAGCTCAAAAGAGTCGCGTACGAAAACTCGAAGATCTGCTCCATCGCCAGACCCAAATCAGTCGTGCGAGTACTGGAGATGTTTTCGCTCCGTCCGGCGACAGCGGGTTTCCTCACAGAGCTTCAACTCCAATTTCTCACCTTGAGGACTCATCACGGAACAACTCTATGAGCAAGCGCCGGTCCTCAATTGTACCAGCACCAGGATTGGAGGAGAAAAAGCTCGCTAAGCGTGTGCTCGATTTAGAGGCAGAACTTCAGTCATACAAGGACGATATCGCGACACGCAAGGACTCGGATGCTGAATTCCAAAAACAAGTGGAGGAGGCCACTTCGACCAAGAAGGATCTCATGGAGAACATGGAGGCTCAGCAGCGCGAGTTTGCCCTGGAAAGACGTCATCTGGAAAAGGAGCTTGCAGAAGTGAAAGAGAAGATGGAAGAGTGCGAGAATGAGATCGAGAGATTGGTCGGCTCTCGCGATGGTATAGATGAAGAGATTTCAAGGCTAAAGGAGGATGCGGCTGGCCACGCCGCAAGAGCAGCCACTGAGCACGATGCCCGAAATGTTTTGGAGCGCAGGCTACAGATCGCTGAAGAGGCCAAGGCTCAGGCCGAGCTAGAGCTGCAGAAAATGCGCATCGAGCAGGGGCAAAAGCACGAAGCGGAAGTCGAACAGCTCCTGTCACTTGCCACGGCGCACGCACATTTATCACCAGACGCCGAATCGCCGTGTGGTCTTGTTGGATTGGCATCTGCACTTGAGGAGCTGGCTAGGAAGTCTGCTACACATGCAAATGATCTCGCAGAAGCTGTCGCTTTCGCTAAAAGCGAGAACGAGTCACTGTGGACCAGCAACGAGCGCCAAAAAGCAGAGCTGACAAGTGCAGCCCAACGGCAGTCTGAAATTGAAGAGCAAGCGCGCAGCGCACAGGAAAAGCTTGCGAGCGAAGAAGCAAAGGCCAAATCGTTGGCCGAACAACTCGGCGAAGAGCAAGAGCAGCTCCGGGCACTTCGCAACAAGTTTGCCGATGGCGAAACAGGGTCGGAAGTTCTCAGACAGCGTGTTGCGGAAGAAGAATCGAAGGCTAGGAAGCTGACATCTGACTTGGCGGAGGCGAAGTCTCATATTAACAGTCTTGACGTGGAACTGATGCGCCTGACTAAAAAGCACAAGGCCTACCACACATCAGCAGAGCAGTCTGCAGACCGTCTCGAGAGGCGCACAGAACGCGCCAAGGAGATCTCTCAAAGACTATACGCCCAGAATATCCGACTCGGCCGTTTGCTTGAACGACTCGGACTCGTCATTACATATCAAGGCGACTCAATGAGTATCGAGCGCGCGTCAAAATTGGCTGCGAGCACAACCATTATCGATCCGCATATGCAATTGAGCAGGCAATTCTCCGTCACTTCTCCGTCACCTACGAGGAAATCGTCTGCTGCCGATGCCGAGCCTCCTATGGACCTGAGATTGATGCATTGGCCGGATGCTCAGACTCCGGAAGATGAGACGTCTCAATACGAAGCATTCTTGAACCACATCACCCGCTTCGATTTGGACGTCTTCGCTGACGCCGTCACGAAACGGGTCAAGGACTTTGAATACACGGCCAAGAAATACAGCAAGGAAGCGAAAGAATCGACGAAACGTGCGGATGCGTATAAGGAGCGCGCGGTCAAGTCGCGAAGTGAGGCTCACTCCAAGATTGCCGTGCGCGACTTCAAGGACGGTGACTTGGCCCTCTTCTTGCCGACGAGGGGTGGGCAAGTAAAGGGCGCGTGGGCTGCGTTCAACATTGGATGTCCACATTACTTCCTCGCTGAAAGGGAGGGCATGAGACTTGGCACGCGAGACTTCATCGTCGCCAGAATTCAAAAAGTCGAGCAGAAAGTCGTCGATCTCAGTGGCCAGCGTACCACTGCTGGACAGATTGGCGGTGATGGAAGAAGCATTGACGGGTCCAGCGAAGCACCTTCGTCAATGCACGTCGAAGACGAAAACCCGTTCGACCTTTCCGACGGACTCACATGGTGGATGGTCCATGCCGTCGAAGAACGAGGCGCCGGTGCCGCGCCCACGACTCCAGGACTGGGTAAAAGTACCGTCGCCGCCGCCAACGTCGACGCCAAAGGTTCTATTCGCATCAAACGAAGCAGCAAAGGTGACGACGCCAGCAAGCACCTTAACAAGAGCCTGGACAGCCGCCGCAGCAGTTCAAACTCCAAGAAAGGTACCACGCCCACCACCACTACCGCCCCAACTCTCGAACCAGGCCCTCGCCAACGCTCCGAAAGCCAAGCCTCCTCCATCAACCAGCAACAGCACTCTCGTCCCCTCCCCTCAGCCTCCGGTCTAGGCATCATCTCCCAGCCCCAACCCCCCACCGCAGCCGATTCCACCGCCCCGGCCCAGCACGAACAGGTGCGCTCCACCACCGACCCCCTCTACCTGCTTTAACACCCCAATCTCACACTCACAGATCCGAAAGCTCTCGAGCGCAAATATCCATCTCGATACCAGTACCGCGCGACCCTCCTCCTCCTCTGCCTCCTCAGGCAAAGCCCGTGCGCGCTCGAAATCGCCCTCCAAGTCCGTGCGATCGCTGCAAAGACATCTAGAGCCGCAGCAGGTTTCATCGCCTTCGAAAGCTTCGCCAGCGAAGGCCAAGCAGAGGTCGGGGTGGGAGAGTCTTTTCAGCGCGGAGTTCTCGCTTGAGAGTCCGACGAAGGAGAAGAAGAGTTTTCATTGATGAAGCGACATTATACCTGTTTGGCAGTTTGTAGTCCTTGATATGATGAAGACCTGAGGAGGGACATTGTTGGATATGGACATAAGTCTGGAGGAGGAACCGTAGAAGTAGTAGTATCATCACTATCATCACCCTGAGAATTCCATGAACAGAACATTCGATCTCTTGTCGTAAATCAATCCTTTCACCGTTTTCGAATCATGCTCGCTGGTATCGCTTATCTACACATTGCAATTCGTCTCATCTCTTCGTGCCTCGTTTTTGCCATCGACTTAGGTCTTGACATCAGGCTCGACACGGCCGATGAACTCCTGCAGCTTTAGTAGTTCCACAGACAACTTGACGCTGTCCTTGAGGTATTCCTGCGCATCCAGGCCGTACTTGCTCTCGTCCGTCTCGTGCTTCTCAATGTACAGACGAATTGTAGCGCCACTGGAGCCCGTACCCGACAGCCGCACAACGATCCTGCTGCCGTCGTCGAATTTGACGTAGATGCCCTGGTTCTTGCTCACGCTGCCATCGAGATCGGTGTAGCTGAAGTCGTCGGCCTCGAGGACCTTGCGGCCACTGATGGTGCTGCCGACAAAAGTGTCCTTCTTGGCGGTGATGAGATCTTTCATGTGTGCGACCATCTTGTTGGCGCCTTCGCTCTCGCAGCCTTCGTAGTCGTAGCGCGTGAAGAAGGTGCGGCCGTAGATTTGCCAGAAGTCATGCTGGATGCTCTTAATTGAGGGCGTGCTGCCGGTCTGCTGGCCGACGCCGGCGATGATGTTGAGCCAGGCGACGATGGCCCAGAGACCGTCTTTCTCGCGGATGTGGTTGCTGCCGGTACCGAAAGACTCCTCACCGCAGATGTTCATCTTGTCTGAGTCGAAGAGGCCGCAGAAGAACTTCCAGCCAGTTGGGACTTCGTATGATTGCAGACCCTTCTTCTTGGCCACGAGGTCGACGGCGCCGGAAGTGGGCATGGAACGAGCGAGGCCGTAGACACCCTGCTTCTTGAAGTATGGGATCAGGTCGGCGTAGTGGGCAATGATGGCGAGCGAGTCGCCAGGCGACACAAACGAGTTGGCGCCGTAGATCATGTTGCGGTCACCATCACCGTCTGAAGCAGCACCGAAGTGGATTCCCTCCTTGTCGACGACCTCAACCAGCGAGTGGGCGTAGACAAGGTTAGGGTCTGGGTGATGTCCGCCAAAGTCAGGCTTTGGAACGCAGTTCTGCGTGCTGCCCTTCAGTCCAAGCTCTTTCTCGAAAATGTCCACACCGTAGTTGCCCGTGACACCGCTGAGGCCGTCGAAGAGGACCTTGAAGTCGGAGTGCTGCTTGAGGAAGCTCTTGATCAGATCGAAGTCGAAGATATCTTTGAGCATCTTGACGTAGTCGGTGGTGCTGTGCACGATCTCGACCTCGATTGGACCATAGGTCTTTGTGCCAATGGTGGAGAGGTCAATGTCTGGAATGTCTGTGATCTTGTAGGAGGTGATGCTCTTGGAGAAGTCGTAGATCTTGTTAGTCACGCTCTCTGGCGCAGGAGCACCATTGGCGAGGTTGTACTTGATCCCAAAGTCCTCCGTGGGACCACCTGGGTTGTGGGAGGCCGTGAGCAAGATGCCACCCGTGGCCTTCTTGATGCGGATCAGATGCGAGGCAGCTGGGGTAGACAAGATGCCATCCTGACCGATCAGCAGCTTCTTCACGCCGTATGCAGCACCGATCTTTGCAATGATCTGGGTGACCTCTGGGTTCCAGTAGCGGCCGTCACCACCAATAACGAGGAAGGAGCCGTCGGCACCCTCTGGAATGGACTGGATGATGGAGGCAACGAAGTTCTCCGAGTAGTGTGGCTGCTGGAAGACCTTGACCTTCTTGCGGAGACCTGAGGTGCCTGGCTTCTGGTCCTGGAAGGGCTGTTGCAGTCGCGCGTGTCAGTCCCATGGAAGCTCAACGGCCTGCGTGTACCCGCTGGGTGGACGTACCTTGGTCTCAACAGTCTTGACGCTCATGGTTGCGGCGTGTGTCTGCATGTGTTGTTGCAAGGCGTGGAGTCGATCCGTTGTGGAAGTGTTCAATGAGTAAAAGAGAGAGTGAGGGAATGTGGCGAGTAGTTGTCAACGAGAAAGGAGGAAAGATGGAAGAAAAGTTGAGTTGAGTTGAGCTCGACAGTGATGTTTCATCCGCCCTCGTCACTGCTGCACGTTGTCTGGACCCTGGCAATGCGAGGGGCAATGGTGGGGTCGTTTCTTCTCAACGTATCGCATCTTGCCGCCGCCAACGACCGTACATCCGTATGTGGCCAAGATGGTTGGTACACGAACTGAGGTACACCGCCAATTCGCCTTCAGAGTCATATCCAATGGCGATTTGCCAACGCGCTCGAGCATGCTTGACTCCGCCAAAACTTGATAGCACTTCACACGAAAACCGTGGTATAGAGTTGCTCGGGGAGAAGTCAATGCTAGTTTGGAACTAGTGCTAGGAACAGGGTAAGGTATCAGGTTGATGAGTGGGTATATGACATGTCCCCGAAACGATGCGTTTGTCGAACGATGACTGAGGAGGTGGGCTTGAGGGACGAAGACGGGCTAATCGAGGACCATTCGAGGGGAACTTGAAGCCGGTATATGAAGTATGCTGCTTCATAGCACAACCGACAGTGTTCCTTCGCGAATCTTGGTGCAAGTCGTGTCTCATTCAGACAGTCCCCCGTCCTCCCATGTTTCTGAGCCAGTTCTGGACGATCTGGCTAAGAGGAAGTGTGTGTGACCCGGACTCGAGGCTATGTCGTAGTACTCGCTTGTCTTTCGTTGTTTCTCGAGACGACATGTCCCTTTCCGGTGCTGTGTTTGTCGTAGATTTCTTCCGATTCGTCGAAGCGTGTTGCATCCCGGACATCTCTGCCCTCCCGACACTCAATCGCCATTATTTTCGCGGCTCATCATACGGTCCCACTCACCATTCCACGCCCCTCGCCCATCCCTCAAGCCGCCACATCAAAACTACTCCCACACCCACAACTACTCGTCGCTCCCGGAATCCCCACCACCTTAAACTGACTCCCAATCAACTCCATCGTATAATCCACCGTACTTCCCCCCAATAATTCCAAACTAGCCTCATCCATCACAACCTTCGCCCTATAACTCCCACCATCACCAACAACCTCCTCATTCTCAAAAACCGTATCTTCCTCCGGATCAACCTCTTTCAAATCCGTCAGGCTCATCAGGTACTGAAACCCATGGCAGCCGCCTGACTCGACGCTCACGCGCAGGGCTAGGGAGGGGTTGCGATCGGTGGAGGCGAGGGTTTGGAGGCGGTGGGCGGCGCGGGAAGAGATGGTAATGGTGCGGAGGGCGCCGGAAGAGTCTTTGCGCGGGTTCTGGATGGGGGTTGCGGCGGCGCGGGAGGTGGTGGAGGAAAGTGGTCTTCGCGACGCTCTCGGAATTGTCTTATGTTGTTGAGGAGAGGGTCGTGCAGGTGGTCGTGCGGCCCATGAAGGTACGAGGAAGTCGAGGTACAGAGGTGGCGTAGAGGTGTGGAAGCTGCGTCGCGGGATGCTGCTCTGCCGTGATCTCGATGAGGCTGCTGTGTGTAGACATCGAGATGCCGTTCGTGATATGTTAGGAGTCGCCATGATTGTGTCTATGTGTATTGTTGTGCTTCTTAGGAAGGCGGTAGGGACATTGAAGCGTTGGTGATGATAGATGGCGGCGGCTTACCTCATTTACAAATCAATCTTCCCGAATTCGGCCGAGTCAGTCACATGCTTCGAGCACTGGACATTATTAGAATATCGTCTAGTTCGGAGCAGTCTCTAATCCGACATCAATGGCACGGTTTGTGCAGTCTATCGCATGCGTATCATCGTTTCGGAGCTACGACTTTCAGAGCCGAATGTTTCTATCAGCGTTCTTCAACCTTTCCCCTTCCATGAACACCTCTATACCCATATTCCACCTCATAGCATTCTTCCCTGCTATTTCCTCGCAGAACAATCCGTACAACCTCTTGGCGCCTATTCCACCCCTCAAACATCCATAACAAACCCAATCTCCACCAATCGATCCGTTGGAACCTTCAGATTAGCCATCTTGTTGCGGGTATTCTCCCTCACGAACAGGAAGATCTTCAACAGAATCAACCGCCCAAGATTCGTCTTAGGCGCCAACTGCATCTCCTCCTTTCCGATGATATAAAGCACCCGATGTTCGTACGCCTGCTGGAGTTTCGCGAGGTTGAGTGGAACGCTCTCGCCGTCGTGGCCAACGTCAATTTCCGTGGGATCGGTAGCTGAGGAGATGGACAATTTTTCGGCGTCGATGTTTACGTTAGTGGGGATGACTGTTCCGGGAGGCGTGGAAGAGATGGCTTTTGTGGGGACAACGCTTTCGATGCGCTTGGCGTTGTCGAGAACGATGTAGTCGCGGATACGAGCGTAGATCAGAGAGGCGAGGTCGTGGGTGACGACTTCGTCCATGTATCCGTAACGGGCGACGACCCGGTAGCAACTTGGGAGTGCGTTCAGCTTCTGGACGATATAGCGCTCGTCTTCCGGAACGCTGGGAGTCTCGAGTGGTCGCAGGTGGAAAAAAACGGTCACTTCCGGTTTCGAGACGAGCTTGTTGATGAATTGGCTGAAGACGATCGGCGTTTTGTCACCGCCCTTGTCGAAGAAAATGCCAAAGCCTTTGGTGATGGAAAGAGCTTCGCCGCGACTATCGACGCCGTTCGCGGTAAGTCTGAGACCGCCCTCGTTGTCTTTGCGAACGTAATGAGCAAGTGGGTTACGGGCACTGCGCTCTGCGGACCATTGCTGTTCTTTTCCGAATCGCCAGAGGATAAAAATAGCGGCCAGGATGGAGGCAAGAGTGAGAGTGAACCAGGCTCCGTTGGGGACTTTCGTCAATGCGGAGGAAAGGAAAGCTCCGTCCATGGCGGAAATGGCCAGCCAGGGGAGAACTACCATCCAAGGGCGGAAACGCCAGACGATCAAGGCCGTCAGAGTCGTCATTTGAGTATCGAAGAAGGTGACGAACATGACGCAGACTCCGTAAGCCTGACCAAGGGACGTCGTGTTTCTGAAGACCGCGGTGATGACTACCGTGCCAATGCAGAGCAAGTAATTGACCAGTGGAACGTAAAGCTGGTTGTGGAACGTCTTGGACGTGTGGACGACCTGAATCTGAGGGAAGTACGAGAGCTTGACGATCTGTGCCAGAAGCTGGAACGTGGCTGTGATGATGGCTTGCGAGGCCACAATAGCGGCGAGGATTGCAACAACCATGCTCAGAATGAGACAGTTCGGTGGGACCGTGTTGAAGACCGGGTACGTGTAGGCTTCGGGGTGGACTGCTAGGTATGCAGCCTGTCCGATGTAGGCAAGGAGGAGGCACGGCAAACACCAGCAAAGCCAACTGATCTGGATAGCTCGCATGCTGAAAGCTCCCAAGTCGGCGAAGAGGGCCTCGACTCCAGTGAAGGCCAGTAGGACACCGCCCAGAGAGCGCCAGCCTTCTTCTCCGTGGCGGATTAGATATGCGAAAGCCTCTCCTGGATTGAAGGCTACGAAAACGCCTGCGTCGTAATTCACCAGATTGTAGATCCCTGTAGAGATGATCAGCAATTGTTCAGAAATTGTTGAGAGCTTTTACCTACCAAACGATGCCAACAGCGCCAGCCATACAATGATGACGGGTGCAAAAGTAACACCAATCTTCGTCGTCCCGAATGGCTGAATGATGAAAAGCAGGATCAGAATGGCGCAGCTGACACCAATCACCGTCCCTTGGCTGATATCGGGCGCCACAACGTTGAGTCCTTGTACAGCACCAAGGACGGATTGCGCGGGAGTGAGGACACCGTCGGACATGACCATCGAAACGGCAAAAACCCCCATAATCTTCAAGATAGACTTGAACACCACGCTCTGCTCAATCGTCTTGCGGACTTTCAGATTCGATGGATGTAAGTCATCGGTCTGATATCGCTCCATCTTGACCAGAGGCTCTTCGCGCGGATCCCGATTCGTGATATTCGCATACCGCGAGAGCAGAGAGTAACAGCTGAATGTGCCGCCCTCGCCCTCATTGTCGGCGTGCAGAATGATCACGATATATTTCAGCGTGACCATAATGAGCAGGGACCAGATAATAAGCGAGAGCACGCCGATGACATCCTGGCGGGACGGGTTCTCGGTGAAAGTAGACGAGAAGACGTAGAGCGGCGAGGTCCCGATGTCTCCGTAGATGACGCCTATGCTCTGGTAGGCGAGGAAAAAGAGCTGGGTACCGTGGAATGTCTGTTTCGTGCGGTGATCGCCAGGATGGCGGAGGCCTTCTTCTTGGTCGTTGTGCTTGGAGCCAAAACGGTCGAAGGAGCGGGTGCGGGAGAGAGAGCTGCGGCGAGCTTGGGAGACGGCGCGGCTGAAGACCTAGGGGAGATGTCAGTATCTCGAGTTATCAGCAACCAAAGTGGTCAGGACGTACGATGCCCTCATTGAGTTCCGTTCCACTTGCTACTGCAGTAGTGTCGCGGGAGCGCGTCCGCCTGACTTGGTCGTCGAACTGGATGGTAGTCGCCATACTGGGCAAGTCGGCTGGCGAGGTGAGGTGGTTGCGTTGAAGGAATACGAGCGTTGCGACAATGGCAAGCCCGCCTCAACCCGTGTTATTGGACTCCGTCGTAGAGCTCCGATAGACTTGAAAGCGAACCACCCAACATCTGGCGAAGAAAGAGATGGATCTGAAATTCGAGTGGTAACGACAACACGTCGTGAGGCTGTCCGAGTGGATGAATTTCGCCCAGGAAGTTTCAGCAGTGAAAGCTGCGTTAGGAAAGCAAGCATGCGCCAGCAGCTGTGAACTTTTAAAGCAACACCCACACAGAGGCGATACAACGTGGTTCTCTGATTGGATCTAGAGCGCGCTAGGTAAGCAGTTCGCCTCGAAGCTTCAGACGCACGTGTAAGGCACGAGCGGTGAACTCCTGATAGACGTTAAACTTTCGAAAAAGCATTCACTTGGTGCAGGCTTAACTTCTTGGCGTTTCCAGGTATCAATTGTGCAAACTCTCCAGGTGCAGTTGACGATGCGGGCGTTCCCCAAATTCGTCTGTTTGAATGTCCCCAATGCCGTATGTATGCGAGCATGAAGAGAGTCGAACGCGGTGGAACGGTATATGCGCGATTTAATTCAGCGTCTAGGCCACGAAGGAACTGGGTGGGGGAGCGGCTCGTCGTCAAGTCGCCTTCCTGCTCAGCCCAACGGACACTTCTGCCCGCATATTTTTCCAAGGCCTCGTCAGCTCCATCATCAACAATCGTTCTACTCGGCTCCACTGAGCTGCCGGCAAATTGTCATCCCAGCTGTCAGGTCAGGCTAGGGAATGCGGGATGAACCCTTGCCGTAAGATTTCTCCAGCTTGGGAGATGGATCTTCCGAGGTTCGCTTCAGACTGCTCCAAACAGAACACTCGTTGTCCATCAATCGCAGCATATGCACAAACTCAGAGAGCCGGCTGAAGGTCATCAAATCATCTATCATTCAGGCCAGGAACGTATCGACCATCCAACCACTAGCTTTAAGCATCAAAAAAGGCTAGAACATCACCACCCGAACTTCTCTACCGCGCACTCGATCTGCCTTCCCTTCCTCACCAATGACGCACAACAGTTCTGTACGTTACGATTCAAACCGTCCGGTCCCGACACGATGACACCGATGCGATCCCCTCTGCTATACACCCGCTCCTCGAGCAGAGCCTTCACATCCGGACGACCGTGTGTCCGACTCGGTGGTGGTATGACAAGATGAAGTCCCAGCTCCTGTAGTTCCCGAAGACGTTCTTGCCCGATCCAAGAGACATGTGACGTGTCTTGGACGATCCAGATCAAACACACGCGTTGGTTTCTTCTAGAGACAGGAGATATTTCGCCTGCTGCTTCTTTGGACTGGTGTACGAGATCCCAGAGCAAAGGATATGCAACCGCAATGCCTGATCCGCCTGCAACGATAATGGCAATATCACTAGAGCGCAGGATCTCCAGCGCGTGGAGTGAGCCGTAAGGTCCATCCAGCCTAACCCTCACCTTCTCATGCCCCTTCGCGTGTTCCAATAGGTCCTTCGAAAAGCCATCCTTAGCCCGGATAATGAGATTGAACCACGCGTATTTCTGCCCCTTTGCAGGCGCTGCAGATGCAATAGTCATCGGATGAAACTGCCACTTGTGCTTCCTCTTCATACCAGGCATACTGATAAAGACATGCTCAGACGGATACCAGCCATGCCTCATGTTTCGATGGAGCCAGCTACGCTGCGGCACAACAGGCCAGACCGCAGAAACCATAACCGTCTCGCCGTCTTCCATAATCTTCAAAGTGGCATCCTCGGAGCACGTCTTAGTCCCAAGCCTCCAGATAAATCGATCCAAGACGAATATTCCCAGTGATATCCCTACGTAAGGCCGCGATTTGTAGTGGTGTAGGAAGAGGAATACCAAAGCCCCAGCCTGCAACAGAACGTGACTTCCTAGAAAGACCTCATACCACCACTCCCTGAAACTCCCCAGACTCATCAGGTACAACACCTCATAGCACACCCAAGCGCCAATTCCAAAGATAATAATCCGTATCGTCAAGAACTGCCAGAGTCCAATCCCAAGTGGTCGGAGGAAATCATACCAGCCGATCAACATTCCCGCGAGATGGACCGCCGCGAGGAAACACATCCACTCGCCGAGTCTGCGGTGCAGCATATTCAGATTCTCGTACGAGTCACCCGTGAGGAATTTGAGCGGCTGGTTCTTCGCTGCTAAGAGGTACAGCCATGGCAAATTGGCGACGAAGAGGAGGCCTGCGCGATCAGCGAGAACATCCTGCGTGGAAACGTGCCAGCCGACGTGGTAGAGCGCGTAGAAGAGATTGAGGGCGAAGAGGGAGAGGATCCAGAGGCTTGTTGTGTTGGGCGGGAGGACCTTCTGCAGGAATGGTATTGGAGCGGGTTGGTATAGCAGCACGGAGTGAAAGTATCTCCATGGTGCCGTCCATTTCCGAGGCCGTGGTCTGTTTTCTCCTGAGACGAGGTGTGTCCATTCATCGTGTCCCTTCCCATCTTCTCTTGTAGAAGGCGTTGCACTGCCCGAGCTGCTGCTCGATGGACTCCCAGCTCTTGCTTCAACTCGAACCATGCTCTTTCCACCTTCCCTCCTGCCATCACTCCTTCGCTTCTTCCACCTCCTCCGCTCCCACCACCTACAACCCACAACTACAATCAAAACACCCACGATAGCAGCCTGATATGTAACAACAAACCATCTCGAGAACGTGATGCCTTCCACAAGCTTCTTGAAATAGTCTTTGTCATGCAAGGGCCTGGATTGGCGTATCTCGGATCTGATAATGGTCTCGGTCGTACCTTCCAGCAACGAGATCAGGTCCATGAGGGCGGGAGGGTGTGGAAATGCATGTACATAGAATCACGATTCGAATTGGAAATGCAAGTGAAGACGTGAGTGTGTTCATGCGAGAGGATGGGCAGAGGATCATGTTCGCTATCGTTGGCGTGGGATGCATCCAGGCCTCGTACAGCTTCGTATAGCCATACGGAGAAATCAGTCCGGCATATGGCAGGCATGCCTTCTCGCTTCACTTTCGACTGACTCTTTACATCAACACTGACAATCCCGACAACTTCTCGCCATGTGCAGCATGACAAGCCTCACAGCCAGACTTCCAAGTGACTCTCTAGAAGAGCTGACCGGACGTTCTCCTTTCAGCATCCACTCCGATATCGTTTCCCCCTTCCCTTCGCTCTCTCCCTCGCTTCCCAGAACCTCTTCGCCTCCCTCGCCCAATTACGCTTATGCTGCCTCCACTCTGTCTCCGTGGCCAACCGTCGACGTCCCGTTGCGAAGCTGAATCTCGGGATTGAGTGCGATCATCTTACGAGCGAAGACCGCGTAATAGTGATGATATGTGGTCAGGTCACTACGTGTCGGCGTCTTCATCTCGTTCGACGTGTCTTCATCTTCTTTTCCGGAGGCGTTGTCGATCAGTGACGGCGCGTCGCGTTGGTCCCGCTTTTGCTTCGACGATGAAAGGGAGGGGGGGCGGTGGAGAAGTCTTGTTTGGAGCCCACTTGAGTCCTGGCAAGGGTGGTGTTGCGGAGCTTAGGAAGAACGAACAACGACATTGCTGATCAGAATCCCTCCCATAATGACTTGCCTGGCGAAATTGGTGTATATTCGAGATCGAGGATAGGCAGATCTTGTGGCTTCTGGACCTGCTTGCTCATTTGGCGGCGGTGTGAATCATGCACACCAAGGGGAGCACACCAAGGAGAACGCACCCGTAGAATGCGCTGAGTAAAGTGCGTATAAAGTCGACTTAGGATATCGCATCTCCTTCCGAAGGCATTTTCCCTCGAAGGCATACTCCCTCGAAGGCAGTTTCCTCTCGCGAAAGCAGCCTCCTCTCTCGTAGGCAGTCTCCCTTCTTAGTCTCTCGAGACGGTAGTCCTTCCTACTTCGAAAAGCAGACTTCGATAGTAGGTAGAGGCAAAAATCTAAGCCTGCCTTCGAGGGATTTCGGCTATCTTTGGGAGGCCTGCTTTTACCTTCGCAAGTAGTAAGCGGAGAGACAGGCGTTCGTTCGAAGCGTATACTATCCAAAGTCTCTCCCCTTCCTACGGAATACTCTTCGTTCTAAACAAGTCGAACGAGAAAAAGACTTTGTTTACGGCGAGGACGGGAGACTCCCTCGGTAGGTGGCGCGGATTAGAAACATACGAGTCCTTGACTCAGCGTATTTCATAGGTGTGCTCCCCAAGGTGTGCTCCCCAAGGTGTGCTCCGTAGCCCGCGGCGAATCATGTCTGTCTTCTCTTCTTCGCCAGAGCCGCTATGGAGAACTCCAGGGATGTTGATTGTCTAGACAGCGTTGCAGCCTTGCTTCGGGTGACACAAGAGGGGACGGCTTATTCCCGATTCGGACACAGGAAAATAGCCCGGGGAAGAACATGGTGATAACTCGCTAACAGTAGGCTGGGGTTAGGGGAGATGCGATCGGAAGTGAAGGCATGAAGTAGACCTTGGAATTTCTTTTGGTATCTACGGACGCCATTCGCCTTGCGCTAGCCTTCCATACCTTGGAAAACCTACCACACGAGCGCCCCATGCCCCCAAAGATGCTGCTTTTGGAAGAGACAACCTAATTCATCTGGCGGATGAGCGCATTAATGTACTCCTCCCGGTTGCCAAGATCACCACCCTCAACGAAGTGCTTGAACTTGCGTGGGCGGAAACCGCCGGTGGGGTTTGAGAGCTTGAATGGCCAGAGGAAGTTGGAGGCTTGCTTGAAGTTGGGGCCGACCGTGTAGATCTCGTGGATCAGGTCCTCCATGCAGACGATGCCGTACTGGCCGAGGTGCTCCTCGATGATGGAGTTGTCGGTGAGAGGAATGCGCTGCTTCTGGCTGGTCTTGGCGTATCCGCGCTTGTAGACGAGCTCACGGACAGACTTGAGGTTGGGGTAGCCGTAGGCGATGAATGGCTCGACAATCTTAAGCATCTCAGTGGTAGCCTTGGTCAGGCGGACGAAGATGCCGTTGTTGATCTGAAGAAGACGCAGGAGCTGGAGGGTCTTGCGCTTCTTGGGGTCGATCTTGTTAATACCCTTGATGCGGACGACGAAGGCAAGCTTGGGCTCGGCGGGAACGTAGTAGCTGCCCTCAGATTTGGCGACACGAGACAGGCGGATCTTCTCGCGCTCGCCATCGCGGTACTCCTTGACGTAAGACTCGGCGCGCTTGAAGATTTGCTCGCGCTTCTGTTTGTTCTCCTGCACAAGTAATCAGCGGTATGCTCTAGAAGATGCCCATTGTGCGCGAGTGGGGTTGAGTTTGCACGATCAGTCCCGAAAGATGGTTAACAAAACGACAACATCGCCCGTAGGCTAGTCGTGAGTTGGGTGAATATCATCATAGTATGCTGGGCGGGAAGGGAGAGAGCTGTACCTTCTTGCGAGCCTCGCGCTGCTCGGCCTTCTCGGCGCGCT
Organism: Mycosphaerelloides madeirae; assembly: GCA_002785995.1. Lineage (NCBI taxonomy): Eukaryota > Fungi > Ascomycota > Dothideomycetes > Mycosphaerellales > Mycosphaerellaceae > Mycosphaerelloides > Mycosphaerelloides madeirae. Next base: position 114,756 of record NHNV01000068.1, on the reverse strand, counting down.
CCTTCTCCTGGCTCTTGCGCTTCTTGAGAAGAGTCTCTGGGACCAAGATCTGATCCTTGGTTGCGACGCTCCTACGGGAGATGGTCAGTCAGTCCGCGTGGTTGCCTACTCGAGGCGAAGAAGTGCGGCACAGTGGTCTGCTGGCTCTCATGCATTCTCCGCTGAGTCCTTCGAAGAGTGTTTCTTTGGCCGGTGAGAGATGAATCTCATCCAGCAAAACCTCGCTAGGCGAGAGCGCCGGTGCTGTTTCGAGCTGGCGGGGCCAAGCAGGAACTGGCTTTCGCTTGTTCCCATCGCATGCCCGCTGCCTCGTATTCTGACGTGCCAGAGTCTGACGCCGCGCAGGATCGAGGCAGGTGTGGACTGTATCATGAAGCTGCTCGTGCGAGAGCGAGCATTTTTCTGAGCGGTAGCGGACCGACTGTGCTGCAATCTTCTCACCCGGCGGCGACAAAGAGTCTAACATACATCTTGGAGGGGGCCATTGCTGCGGTGGTGTCGTCGAGGATGTGCGGTTGGCGATGTTGTCGACTGTCGGCGTCTGTAGAATGAGAAAGTAGGAGCAACTTTTCGAGGGAGGAGCTGTGGGCTTTGCCAAGATGACGCTAATGTGTACGTGCCTGAGGCCTAACACCCAGACCTGGCGAACTTTCGGACAACACTTCCCATATCACTCTACAACAACATCAGCCCAATATGGCCTCAAGTCGCCGCGGCGTCGGCCTCAGCGCCTTCTCGAACGCTGCCATCTCTTCAGACAAATATGCCGCTCATGGCGCCGCTCTGCGCTCCAACCACGCCGACGCTCTCGCCAACCAGCTTTCCGTCTTCCAGGCTGCTCTGCACAACTTCTCCCTTACGCATGCCAAAGACATTCGCAGCAATCCATCTTTCCGGGCCGAGTTTGCACGCATGTGCCATGCTATTGGTGTCGATCCACTGGCTGGGAGCAACGTGCAGGCTGCGAAGGACGCAAGTGGCAAGGGCGGCAGTGTCTGGGCGAAGATGCTCGGGACGAGCGTGAACGACTTCTACTTCGAGCTCGGCGTACGCTTGGTAGAGGTGTGCAGAGACTCAAGGGGTGAGAATGGTGGTATGATTGCGTTGTCAGAGGCGAGGAAGAGGATCGCTCAAGGCAGAGGTCTAGTCGGAGGGGCGATGGAGGTAACGGACGATGATGTGCAGCGTGCTCTGGAGTCTTTGGAACCTCTTGGTGGCCAGTTCAAAATCACTGAGCTTGGTTCGATGAAGTTTATTCGCAGTGTCCCTAAGGAGCTCAACCCAGACCAGTCCATTGTCTTGGAAGTGATACAGATTATGGGATACATCACGGTCTCGATGTTGCAAGCAAACCTGGACTGGGAGCACGCGCGGGCAGTAGCTGTGATTGAGGATCTTGTGACTGACAGTCTGGTATGGGTGGATTTCCAGGGCGAAGAGACTGAGTACTGGAGCCCGGCATCGATGCACGAGGGCGGTTGAGAAGCCTCGCTGGTCCATGAAGGGATAGCTTTACAATGCTGCTTTGCGAACATCGAGGCCCACCTTTGGCTTGGCCGTATTCCAGCTCCTTGGTACCCATGGTTTCCATCATATGGCATCGCCACTACTCCTACATCACGACATCGTCTCGGTGCGATTCCACGAACACCACTACTGATGTCACACGGGTGATTGGAAACATCGCTCGACACTCATTCATTCACGCACGCCGCGTGCAGCACCCAAACGACAGCACCTGCCGCGAATTTAGCTGGTACCCTGTCCACTACTCCGCATCATCTATGTGTATAGCGACATCTTCGCCCGCCGTCAAAGCCTTCAAGAAAGCGTGACCCCACCGCAGACATGCTGGAGACCTAGGACCCAGCTCTAACATTTGCTACCGCCCTCCCGATATTTCGACTCAGAGTTTTCGATGTTGTCAAATGATATCGATTAAGATGTCCACAAGCTCAGGTGTTTCAGCTCAGACTGGCGAACCATAGGTTCAGTCGAATAAGCCGCTTCCAGGAGGTACGCACAGCCCCAACGCAACTGTTACTCGCAAACTCCAAGGCGATCTGCAGGTCCTATCTCTAGGGCCTTGGTATCCGTGCTGTCGGCTACTTTCGCCAATTTTCAATGAAACTACGCTCAAAAGCATTGAGAATTTCCGAACACGTCCTGTCGACAAGAAGATCACACTCTCAATGTACTGCATCTTGAAATCAGAAGTGCTTCCAAATCCTTTCAGCTGCCGTGTTCCTCGACGCGGAATAACATCCTATACGGCTGACAGCTTGGATATGTCCGGATTACGGAGTGACAACGGCATTGGCGATCAGCAGGAAACGGATGGGTTGCAAATACATGAACGGAGACAGACAAAAGTCAAAGAGGACCATCGAGGACGAACGAAGCAGGAACGAAAATCCAGATGTAATACACGCACGTTCAACGAAGAAGAAACGTGAACCAGGGACGAACGAAGAGACTCGAACGCTGAAACGTCGCGATAGACTGGAAAGCACTTACAACAGTCATTTGTCCTGGGCTACGGCCTCTGGATGACACTATTGCCACTGTGATTGCGCACTACCCTCCTTTTTGATGAGACTTGCTGTCGTAAGGATTTCTGAGCTGTCTGCTAATATGCCTCTCTGACTTTGCCTTTCGCCGCCTTCTTGAACCCCTCGAAACTCACACTTCGCCCAGTCTGTAGCGTCGAGGCCATCGCAGTCCGGTTGCTCGAGGACTAACTACTCCGCTGGTTCACTGCTCTCGGTTGTGAAGACGAGTCGACTCTCTGCATCAATTTCGCATGCTCACATCTGCACTCCTCGCGATTCACTCCACCGGCCTTGAGACAATCTGGTCACAAGCCCCATAAACTCTCCTCATGTCTCCCCCGCACAGCTTCCACTGCCGTCATAAACGTATCCACGATGTGCAAGCACCAGGAACTTCCGTCGCTCGCATCGTATTCTGGGATTCTGAATTTGGCGATTCGCGAGATGACGCTTTGCACGATGTCGTCGGGCCATTTTGTCGAAGGCCAGAGATTGTAGTCGCGGAGGGCAGAGAGGTATTCGATGGAGCTTTCTTTATCGACAGGGCAAAAGGGTGCTATTTTGGGCTCTTCGCAGGGACCAACGGTTGCGTCTATTTCCGGGTCTTCGCAAGGCTCGCGGTCGGGATAGTGTTTGTTTTCGTCTGCGAGGGGTTCGGCGAGGGGTTCGACGAGATAGTCTAGGTCTGTTTTCAGCTCGTTGTAGGATTGTGTCTTCCGGGCGAGGAGCTCGATGGCGAGACGTTTGCTCGTTATTCTGGGTTGCTTGATGGTGGGGATGGCGGCGATGGGCTGGTTGAGAGGCGTGGTGAGGACCCATTTGAAGGAGTAGCGGGAGAAGAAGGTGGCGTTCTTGAGGATGTAGGTCGTCTCGATCATTTCGAAGAGAGACGCGTCGAGAAGGTTGCGGTAGATGTGGTCGAGCCATTTGGAGGTGGTGCGCGAGGTGGCGATCAGGCAGGAGTGTTCGGCGGCGGTTGCGATTAGGCGCTTGAGGCGGTCGGGCTGCAGACGAGCAGGGAGGGCGTCGTCGCGGAGGTGAGGGACGTTGAACAGCAAGAAGAGGGCGTCACCGTTGTTATCGAGGAGTTGGAGCGTCTTGGTTGGAGGATCGTCTTCGCTGATAGGCGCGGTGGCGAATAGGCGCTTTGAGACGGGGGAAGTGATGCTGAGGGCGTGTCTGAATACGCGAATGCCGATTATGAGATACCGTTAGTTGGAGTGAGGGCGTTGATATCAGGTATACTGAATGATTTTGCACTCCGCCTATGCCGGCCACGACAACGACCGCATCCGGCGCCTGCATTTCTTCTTCAACGCTGGAGTGGAGAATACTCTTTCGCCGTTTGGATGCTCGTTCTTCCTGCGTCATATTGTGGGCGTGTTTGCGGAAGATGAAGCGGAGAAGAAGTGCAGAAAGTTTGCGGTTTGTAGTGAGGTCCAGAAAGCTCGGGACAATAAGTGAATGCAGGACAAATCATATGCTCCATTTAGGTTTAAGCAAGGCCACCAAAGGTTGCATGTGATTGTCGTACACTCGAATTGGCTCGAGTCACTTCTTGCGCATCTTCGTCTTTCTTCTGCGCCGGATATTTCGATAGAACGCTTAAAAGAATACCGTGTGCACTCGGCATCTCGACGCGCGACGCGTGCCCTAGTATTTTGTTAGTAAAACAATCTTAACATAAGATCCACGCCTTTTGAAGCTGTTTTCTCATCGATATATCAAACCTAAGGTGTTGTTGTCACTATGCCCCCTGCATATCGACCTAGATCTAGTTCCGCCGCGCCCTCGTCACCGCTTCCGCAGCCATCAAGCCCTCTGCTGCCCCTCCTCCCCTACCACCCTACGGCTCCTACCTTTACTGCAGTCAACACCGCTCTGCCATGCCGCCGCTCCCCTCGAAAGGCCGCCCAAGAGGCGCGGAAGCTGATAGATACCAGCAGCGAACTGAGCGCGCCAGCGCTGAGCAGTTTTCTCAAGAGAATCAAAAAGGAGGCGGATTTGTCAACCATAGCGGAAATGGAAGAAGATGAAGGATTCAGTGACAATATCGATGACCGGCTCGGCGATGATGATGGCGAGAAGGCTCCAGACCATCCGGATCCGCTGGAAGATGATATATCGTCCGAAACTGACGATAATGATGTCGTTAAAGAGGCAGACAGGGCGGAGGCTCTCGCGGCTTAAGAGCGTCGCCATCGTGAGATTGCGGACGAGCAGGCTGCTACACGGCGTGCCTACAATCTGAAGGCATTTGGTCATGCGGATCCTTCGAAGGCTGCTGCTGCTATTGTCAATAGAGAGACTGTAAAGGATGCTACTCGGCGTGCCACGCGAGCTTCTACGAGACCGTCAAAACCGTCGACGAAGTTAGTATTGAATCCACCGAAGAAACCAGGCTCTCCGAGCAAGCCTACAAGCAAGCCTGCGGCCGTAAGAAAGTCAGCTCCTACAAAGCATTCACTTACAAAGAAGCCAGTTGCTGGACCGGCTCCGAAGCCGACTCCTACAGCACAGCAGCAGAGAAAGAAGCAGACAATTGTTACGCCTGCGAGCCAGCCACGCCATCAGTCGTCGAAGCGTAAACGCCGTACGGACGATGATAATATAAGCTCGCCGCTCAAGCCAAACAAGACGAACAAGACGCCACGCAATCTTGAGTCCGTATTGAAGGCTGCTAGGCGTTCGTCTGCTACCAAACAGACGCCTAACCTCGAATCTATCGACTTCGAGTATGACTTAAAGCTCTTAGCGCGGTACAATAAGACTACTATTGTTAGTACAACCTGGCAGAAGAGCAAGGATGACGAGCCGCTATAAGAGGTGAAAGACTGGATACTTGGCGTTGTTACCAAGCACGCTGTAGCTGTGGAGAGAGTCGAAATAACAGCCAGATTTGAGCGTGCTACTACTACTAAGGCATGTCATTATGGCATCGATGATGAAGGCCTTTGGCCGGCTATTATCAAGCGTCTCAGTCGCTGGTACGCAGCAGCTCCTAATCGTGGACTTCAGGTCAGCATATCGCTTGAAGTGAAGCCTCCAGCACTAGCATCAGCGCTAGCGACTGTCCGCAAGACAGCTACTACTGTCCAACTTGGCCAGTTGTCTGCTACGCGCGAGAATATTGCTATAAGGGCGCACGGCGGCGAAATAATGGATATCGTCCAGTAATAGAGTTGTTCAAATCCAGGCTGTAAGCAACAAGGCCGTAGCGCTTGCTTCCTCGACGGCTCGAACGACGCCAAGAATCATCTGCTAGTCTATCGTCCAGTCTTGATGCGATAGGCTCGCGCGATTGCTAATGGCGACGCTTTAGTAGAGGATCCAGGGCCGGAGATTCTCGAGGCGTTGCGTAAGGCTCGGTCTAAGGCTGATAAAGATAATCAATCTTGTCGTTAGCCGTAGTCGCGTTCGTCTAGTCTCACTAGCGGCCATTATCCAGCGTTCGAGCAGCATTAAAACTTCTATCTGATGATGCCTAGCACTGCTCCTGCTGGTCTTGGCGAGAATCCGTACCAGTTTGCTGTGCCTTTTCCTTATCCGAACCAGCCGCAACAACAGCAGCCGCAACCGCAGCCTCTGCTGCCAGCAGACGACGCGCTTCGGTCATCACAGCCTGAGGCTGGAGTCGATATCGATCGCTTTATAGAGTAGGTCCGGACAAAGACTGCCTAGCAGTCATACGATAGAGCACACAGGCTCGGATACGTCGAGAACTTCTTGAAAGAGCAAGATATTGAAATGGCAGATGCTGAGCGCATTAGTGAGGACGCCTGGAGCGAGACAGGCCTGCTAATTAGATGGTTATATAGTATACAAAGCCTTGCGAAGGAGTGGAGAGTGGTACGGCGGACTTGGCAGTCTCCGCGCTGATAATGATGATGATAATAATGGCGTTTGTATCAGTTATATCCGCAATGAATGAAGTGATTCTTCGCCCTTGTTGCTGCGCCTTCATCTATCAATTGACACTCCATCGCGTACGCCAAGAACTCACCGTATGTCTCGAATGCCGCAGCCTCGCTCCTGTGCCTTTTGATCTACAGCTTCAAGACGTTGAAGCTGTTCTCGATTGGATTGAAGTCTGGCGAATATGGCGGTAGATATTCGAGGTAGCAGCCAGCGGCCATTACGGCAGCAGTCAACGCCTCACTGTAATGAATAGACGCGTTATCCATTACCAATATTGTGCTAATTAGCACGCGCGGCAGCACTTCAGCTATCATCCATTCGACAAACATCACCTTTGTTACGCCTCCGAGACATATTAAGGCTCTAGCGAGGTACCCATTGATGCCGTAGGCCGGCAAAATTGAGTACCGTTCTGACCGTTTTGTAGGCGAAGTTGTATCAGCTGGATGATTGATATAGCTCTAAGAATACTTGCGCCAGCCAGTGCGTGTGTCGGACGCACTCTCGTCGATAAACACGATATTATCCGCCTTCCAAAACGCTCTCTTTGACTGCTACAAGCGCCGCAGTTCACCATTTCTTTCACCAGCTATTCGGCATGCTACCTTGCGCGAGAATCCAGCTCTTTTCAAGATGTTCCATACAGTCATATCGGTCACTGTTTTGCCAGTCATATCGAAGATATACCAGGCTATTTCGTCAAGGTATGCGTCAGGTATAAGGGCAACGTATTCGAGAACAATTCGGCATTCGTCTGATGTGAGAGTCGGCGGTCTTCCATGCCTAACAGCGTCTGGCGGATAAGGTGAACCAAAGAGCTCATAGCTGAGACAAATCTTGCTAATAGTGTTGCGATAGATCCGTAGTCTTAAGGCGATTTTGGCTATTGTCCAGTCTGTCGTTTCCAGGGCAGTTTTCAGCTCAAAAATGGTAGATTCCGGTAGCCGGCGGCCAGTGTTGCGGGCTGACATGATAGTAACACCTCAGAAGAAGATATACCAGCAATATTGAAGACACAGATACGAGTTGTGTTGAGAAATCGGTGATAAAGATCATATTATTAACATATTAGGCGACATGAAGTCGGTGCGGCTGATGCCGCTGCACACGGTATTCTTTTAAGCGTTCTATTCTTTTAAGCGTTCTAGAACCACCTTCAAAGCGTATTGCCTTATAATTCAATCGAGTCATCTCGTACATCGTGATCGTCTCAGGTCCAACCAAAGTCGTAAGGCAGGAGCTGCAAAAGGTCTTCGATCGAGTCGAAGAATCCACTTTCCTTGAAAGCGGTCCGCCGCATTCTGTCGAAGTGTTTCGTATGCGCTAGTCGGCAGCTTCCATAATATTCCTAGTATCCGAAGTCGACTAGGGTGCTATAGAGGGTGAAGGTGAAGATGCCGAGGAGGAAAGGGTGATGGGAGGCGTCCACTTGGCTGACTCAGGCTGAGATATTCTGCGAAAGGACTGTCTACTTCCGCGAGCGGCATGAGATTGGACATGGAAACGACCGGAGGTTTCGCTGCTAGACCAGGAGCTTTCACTGGTGCGCAGACTTGGTGATGGACGAATACCGAAGGTGGAGGAGCAAGTGGACGATGGATGTAGTGGTCCGAGTTCACGGGTTTGGGCCGAGCCTTTCAATGTTGCTTTTCCGCCTCAACTTCTCTTTTCTGCCTCTCATCAACCCACCAACATCGATATGGCCACCGCTTCATCACGCCCTGTGTACCATTACCTTTGGACTAGAGCGGGAATCATTGCAAAGCCGTACAGTAGTGCAGCAGGTCCAGATACGCCCCGACGCTCAAAATCCTATGCATCTCCCCTGTGCCATTTAGATGCCACACTTACGCCTGGTAACGACCGCTTTTTGGCCAACGAAACATCTCCTCGAGCTTACGGATCCTCGTGTTTCAGGTCTGAGACGTTTCAGGCCTTCACCAGCGAGGCCACCTCATAAATAAGCGCCCAGATAAGACAGGCACACCTCCATCATTGGAAGCACTCGTCTGATGGCTTCATCACTCGGTCGCTTATGGAGGGAGGTCGTTTGTACCCTCAGGAGTATGTATATCTCAACGTAACCATCGACCACATAGCTCACTCCAGCTGCTTGCATGTACAACCTCTCAAGGCCCCGTCGCTCCGCCACTCGACTTTGCTATCGCCAGCTTCTCAGGCCACGAGGTTCAGGGGCACAACAGACGCGAACGCCTTCTTGCGGTTCAGGCACGGTACGGGAAATACCTAGAGTCAGCCGCTGAAAGAAGAACATGAGCATCCGCATTTCGCGTCATCGGCAACTGGCCGGCCGCCTTCCAGGACACCAAGCGACGAAGATCGCCCGTTAGGCTGGGTAATTGCTACCACATCAGATTTATGAGCATTCTCGAATGGATCGCTACATCTTCTCGCCTGCACTGGCGTCGACAATGCCGTACCTCCGCTCTGCATTGCATTCGCGAAGCTGCTGGAGGACCGCCGATTGTCCGGCAGCACATCTCGCATCCAAGCCGCAGCCTGACCGGTGTCCATTAATACATACTGCAGGTCATGCGGGCTTGTGTCTTACACCCCTCGCACAGCTGCCGTGGTACCTGAATTGACGTCGCTTCGCCCACTCACTACTCGCCCGTCAACAGATATGCCATACCGGATGCTCGCATCTGGATACTCTACTCCGGCTGGCCCGGCCGCCTGCCAGAAACGGGGCGAAAGAGCTTACGAGGTCACTACGGCGGCCGCATGCTTCGTGCATGAGCTCTACCCCAAAGGCAAATATGCAGCGCAAGGCTACCGCAGACAATGCGAACCGGTGGCATACTAAAACACCTCTGACCACCCTCTGTCGAGTGTCGATTTGACACTATCGCAGCGTCTCTTTTGGTTCGAGTCCCTGGGCCCTTTTCTTCTTCTTGTACTCTACAATACTGGTGCGAACCCTCGTTTGTGGACAGAATGCACTGACCTTCACTATCTTTTCCCACTTGGACGTCGTCGCTATCCCTCATTAACAGCTTCGCCGGACTTGTCCATTCTTTCTTGCACCACGACGATCTACGACACTCCTTTAACACCAGTATTTACAAGAGAACTCATCAGCCTTGATCGGACTAATATCTCAAATCATGGACGCCTCGCAACCTCCAAGAAGGCTGCGAGAATTTCCTTTCCCTGCGGAATTTGTTTGGGCGGATGCCACGGGATCTTCCACTCGCAACTCCGGTACTGGCCCAACGATCCATTCTTGCAAAGCAGTCGTACTGATGTGCCTAGATTGTTCCTCAGGGCGACTGTCCGATCAGTCCCGAATCTTGAGACCGGATTCCGCCTCGTCTCTTCGATCGTCCCGGACTTCTGCCACCTCTGGACCATATCCCCAGTTCAGGCAGTCGACTGCTTCTATACAGTCTGTCCAGCTCTCCACTCCAGTAGACAGACTATCGCTCTTGAGTGATGCGGACCAGTTACCCTCACTCGCGCCTACGCTCCCGACTTCACACGACGCTCCGGTGCCATCTCCCGCTGGCGGGAAAAAGACTGGAAATAGGTATGTCTGCTCGCATTGCGATGAGACGTTCAGCAAATCGACCGATCAACGAAAACACTTCAAAAATATCTGCAAGAGTCTTGGTCCTGGTTACCAAGCTTATCGATGCAAAGCGTGCGGTGATACCTCGCGCACGGAGACTCGGGCGAAGAGACACCAAAAGGACGCCCATCAGAGTAAAGGAAACATGTCTAATCACGAGATGGTCGATCTTACTGGCAGGCCTTGCTTCAGCTGCTGCTGCCCAGGTGGACAACCCTTTCCCACAATGGAAGAATTCCACAAACATGCCGGTCTTCAGTCGAGCCATTGCAATCTTGCTGGTGCTGATCAGCGCTTCCGAATTTGTACTCTGCTAGAGCAAGGCAAGGGAACATTTCTTGGTGGCCACGAATACCTGTATGCGGAGGTGCTGACCCTCTGCATGTCGCGCGACATTCCCGACGAACACTGGAAGCAGCTGGTGGCTGAAAGTACCTTGGACGCCTGCGAGATTGCGAACAGACTTGAATGGGGACAGACGAGCTCTCCGTCACGCTTGCAGAGTGGCCTTGGCTTTGAAAACTGTCGTGAAGTGGTCGAGCAAATATTCGATCGACTTGACATAACGAAGTTCCGGACCGAAGCCGACGCCAATCCACAGCACACCGCAAACTCATGTTCTCCTGGCCATTTCAACGAGTGCGGGCGGGCGAACACTGCGCCATTATCCCAGAACGGCGAAGCATACCCTCACGGAGAGCCATACTTGAAGGACTCGGCATCGTATGGGCATACTTCCAACGAGTGGTACAGCGGTAGCCTAGACCTGTCTGGAAGTGGAGGCTTTGACATGAATACTTCTATTGCAGGATCGATAGACCCCTTCATTGCATCGGCTTTCTCACAGGATATCTGGGATACGTCTTTCGGCCAAGATCCACAATTCCTTCTTCCTGCGGATATGGCCTTTGACATCGCTCAAGACGGACTGCAACATGTTTCACTCAGCCCAGCAAGGATGCCCCCGCCAGGAACTCTCATGACGCAGCCTCGCACTCCTCCAGAACACAACAGAGCGATCTCTACCAGCAAGCACCGGCTGCGTGAGACCCAACAAGTTTCTGTAGCGCAGTCGAAGAAGCGACCCTTGTCGATGTACAGTGCTACCCACCCGGACAGCACTGCTCGCCGCAGTCGAAATATGTGCTTTCAAGGCGACATTCAGGATCTGGCAGACGAGCTCGACATCAATGATCCCATGATTTACGACTTCTCTCAACCCCAGATTCAATCCATGGGTAACGGAGCAGGCTACCACATGATCGCTAGTCTCGGACAACGTCCCTCGTCTTCCACTAAGCGTCACGGTGTGGTATTGGAAGCTGGATTATTCTGAATGATCATTCTAATGCCCCCAATCCTTTCTAATTGGCTCCTCGGACCACACAGCACACTACACCCATTTACCCAGAAACAATCTCCGACACGAGCACGAATTCCGCGACACGACTTTTCACAAATTTTTTCCTTCGGCGGCCTCAATTACAAAGACGGATGTCATGGCGGGATGGACGATGGTGTTGCGATCTTCTCAGCCTTTCCGTTTGTGCCTTCGGGGTAGCTCTTAGTGCGAATTGTCGAGATAATACTGTACGCTGTTGGACTTCTCTGAACATCTCGTTCAATCACACAAGAATCTCATCGCGAGTCTCTGGATCGATAGCTTGCTGATCCCTGCTCACAGAGAGAAAGCCTCGACTGAACGTTGCCCACTCGTCACAGCTGCTGCGTACGGTAAGGTGTATGTAAGATTTTTACATGTACCTGCACTTTTTCAATGTCTCGCTTCCTGCATCTCATTCGTCACGGCGCATTCACTCTTTCCATCAGCCGCATTGAGCCAATGTTTCAGGCGTGTCGATCATATGCGTGGTGGGAAGGTGCTTCAACTTCAACCCCGCCACAAATTCACGAGTTGTCGTCAGCTCTCTGCCGAAATCATATACTGTACAAAGAATAAGAAAGGGAGCCAAGAATATATAAGCATCGAGGAACAACAGGGTGGAGTCCAAGTCAAGAATAAAAAACCGTCTGCGAGAAACTCAACAACTACACCACATCAAAGCCCTAAGAACACCCACTGTACCCACGATGCTCTCCCCCACGTCGCTCTTTTTCTTCGCAGCCTCCCTCGTCGCCGCCGACGTAACCCTCACCGGCACCTCCACAACCGAAACCCTCACACCTCTCGGTCCAATCCATCCCACAATCTCCGTCCACAATAGTCTTACGCTCACGGACTTGTCGACACTCTCTCCTATCTCTAACCATGTTGGGGGACCGCATTCGAATTCAACGAGTGTTACGGTGTCGGGTGTGGGACCTGTTTCACTCAACACGACCATGACGACGACTGGGACGGTGTCGGGGGTGGGACCGGTTTCGATTACGACGACCGGGACGGAGAGCGGGAGTATGAGTGCGACGGTTGCTTCGCAGACGACGACATCGACTACGCAGACAACATCGAATGCAGCGGCGGGGACGGGAGTTGGGAGGGAGGGGTTGGGGATCGCGATGGTGGGAGCGGCGGTGCTGTTCCTGTAGGATAAACACAAGCCAAAAAGTTGCAAAAGGATAATTGGAAATCGGTGTATTGAATTCATTATCCATAAGACATCATAACCCCCTCTCATTCTCTATTGCTGCTGAGGAGCAGCACCTCCATCGGAAGCGTTACCATCAGTGGTACCGGTGGTGCCAGAGCCACCGCCGAGCTGCTTGTTCAGCTGACCATCGGCGAACTTGTCAATCTTGTCGTCGTACTTGTCACCCATGCCGGCGCGGTCGGTGGCTTCGTCAATGCCTGGATATGTTAGTTGGAGGTCGTCGAAGAGGGAGGAGGATATCTACCTTTGTTGAGGTAGTTGTCGGCTTGCTGATCGTACTTGCCGCCGGTCTTGCCCATAGCTTCTTTGGCTTTGTTGAGGAGGCCGGACATTTTGAAGATGTGGTGTCTGGTGAGTTTTGTTGGTTGGTTTTGACGAGAGTCGTAGGTCAAGTGTTCGTGAGTTAAGAAGCAATAATATGTTGAGGAAATCACATATATCTACTCCCTCGCCCAAAGAAACAGCAACAAACACTCACCAACGTCATCCGAAAATCATCCCTGTTCTCATCATCAAGCCATGACGAATCGGATCTACCGAATATATGAGCTCCACGCAATCCATGGAGCTCTAGTTTCTTAGCACGATCGCGATAAATCAGGACTCCGGATAGTGAGTGGTCGTTTCAAGCAGCAGAGGCTCCACAATGGCGCAAGAGCCGATTGTCTGGTACCAAGAAAACAGGGCAATTGGCAAGATGTCGTTCGGAATCGGGTTCCTGGTGGGAGCTCGAGCTGGAGGATATGAGGTCATGGGCAGCTGTGAAGAGTCGATCTGGATGATGAGTGCCGGCGGGCTTCCTGACAGCTGGTCTTACTTGAAGGATTCTTAATACGCAGAGATGACCTGCTGCGGAATCTGCTGAGGATGTCGAGTCGTTTGGTAACGAGTTATGCTCTCCCTTCCAGTGTCGTTTTTCAGCCTTTTTCAGGAAGGCGGGGAGAAGCTGTCCTGCTCGTCAGCCATCTGTGACAGTGCGCTTTCCTCTGCGGCTGGCGAGAGTCGTGCAGTGTCCAGAATATAAGAACCATCGAAGATACTTGTCACAGGTGACTCCTCTCGGTCCTCTCGGCTCTGAACGAGTGAAGTTCGGTTTGCGTTTCCGCCGCCTGCCATCATCTCGATAAGAGTGAGCCCGCGAAGAAACAGTAACGATCGCATAAATCAGCAGGCACACCACTCATCTGACCGAATCCGTCTCTCGTTGAACACCACAGGAAACCTCCACGTGCGCGGAAGAAGCGAGGAATGCAAGGTGTCCAGTTTCTATTCTAACGTTGACGCAAAGCTTCCTGTGTGACGGAGGCGGGGGAGAACGTGAAGCGCTTCGAACAACACAACACCGACAAGACAGCAAGGACTGTGCCAGTTGTCGGCATGTTAGTATCAGGCCTCCGAAGCCTGTGAAGTCAGACACGTTGTTCCTGAAATGACGGCACACGTGGCTGAGGCACCTGACTCCCTCGCCCACATCACTGCCCCGAAAGGCGCTTATCTCGACAAACTCCACAATCAGCGAGAGCTCCGCGCGCCGAGAGCTCCAGCATGTGCGTTGGATAGCAGCAGGCACGCGGCTCGCGGCGTTGTGTAAGTGCTTTGACGTCCTTTGCGCTGCATCAAACGCCACTGATCTATTCAAACACCGTGTTTCTTGTTCTGTAAAGAAACGTCCATACTTCCTCATTCCCGAAGGCACCAACGCGTTCCTCACCTCGCTCAGCCATCGTCAACATCGTATCGCGGAAGGCATCATCTCGTGACTCAACCAACCGCGATCCAGTCACCTCCTACTCCGGTGCTCTTGACCAGCGTCATTCCGGGCAATCACGTCGCTGTTCTGTCTCTTTCTTTGTCTTTGACAATAAACACCCTCACCTACGCCAACCCCTGAGAACTCACCTCCGTCCCTCCGATCACACCCATCACACCCCTCACACCTAGACATCAAGGTGTCCACCACCGCTGTCCAACAACATAACAGTATCCACGACACAACAACACCAAGCTCTTCAACCGAAACCCTCCTCCCGAACAACCAACCAACGCGCACCCTCGGTACACCGAACATCATGTCCTCTGAGCAGACCTTCTCTTCCCACGCCGATCTCTCCGAAGTCCGCATTGCTCAAGACTACAAGCGTACGCGCGATGCGGCACGCAAGTGGGCCCTGGGGGCGAACACCGATGAGATAGCCGGCCGAGCTCCTGGCAAGCCGCGTCCGCATCGCCCTTCCGAGACGTGAGTCATGGATAGTATTCCGGATAGGATCAGATAGCTGACAAGATCCCAGCGAGTACTCTCACAAGCGCCGCGAGACCAAAGGCGCCGTAGCATCACTCGCCCGGGTCAACAACTTCGCTCGCAAGCACGACATGCTCGAGGGGGCAGCCATTACTGATGACTCCTCCGGCTCCGACGAGTATGACGAGACGCCTTCGCCACCGGCCGATGCGGGTATCACCTACTCTTTCGATGCCGCTCGTGGCCCGACCAAGGGCAGCCAGATCCTCAATGTAGCTCTGTCCAAAGCGATGCAGAAGTGGGAGGAGGCGGAGACGACCAAGCTGGTCAAGAGCGAGTACGAGCTCCTCGACTCGGAGGGCGAGACGGTCATGCCCACTCCGGACAAGAAGCGCAAGGCCAAGGGTAAGAATGTGGGCGCTGCCGTCATGGTCGCTGAAGATGAGGACTACGAGTTTGTCTAGACGAATTTAGGCCGACACCTTCCCGATTTTCATGTAACGACACGACACACACTCTTTTAAATTGCGCGCTCCTGCGGAGTTGGATGGTTTCTGTTTTTCGGACCGGCCCTTCTCTTCTTCAACGAGTGGCAACGGTGATAATGCTTCGGTACGAGGCAACGGTAGCATAGGGATGGGCGTTCGAACGGCAGGATCATGAGAAGGACTTCCTCACGGCAGGCATTCTTTGAGGACATGAGCGCGATACCCCTGCAGTACAGATTTAGCATGGCAGTAGATTGCTGCGTCTTGGTATATGTCTTTGAATTGAAATCATCATACGCCGCGCGCTGCCTGGTTGGGCTGCCGGCGACCAAATCCGAGCGCACTTCTCCTGTCGTCTGCGGAGAGGTATAGTGTGCGGCATTACGTTGCCATAACACTGGCGGAGTATTGCTGTGAGGTTTGAGAGCATGCGCAGTGTTCTGCAGCCTTTTCGTGGAAGTATAATATTGTTGTCGGAGGAAGAAAGCCAGTGCAAATTCGAAGTGCCTTGAGCGCCCTAGCCTTGGCTTTCTCTTCGCCCAACTTCAGGCTCCACCAAACATCAATATCAGCATCAACGTCGTACTATTTCCATCGAACACGGATAGTTGCAGGAAGTACCTCCACATAGAGAGCAAGCCCTTCGACGACCACTGCTTTTGGATAGCGGCCATGACGACAATTCCAACGCCGACGACGCAGCGTATACAGCACTCGGGCGAACTTCGAGCGGATTGCATACATCCGCATGCTTCAATGCAGCTATGAGTGAAATCTCGCAGTCTACACCTCGCCTTCGGTGCCAGCTCAATGCCGAGCAAGGTGATGCGAGCGGTGTACGTCCATTGACCACATAGCCGTGAGTTCGCTATATCCAAATGTTCGGTCCGATGCTTTGATTCGGTGGAGAACACTTGCGAAATGACGAACAAGATGGTTGTAAGACGATCTGTGAGATACTTAAAGCCGATGAGTACGGCTCAGTGGTAAGCATACATTCTCAGCATACTCACAAGAACAGACACTCGGAACAGTCAACATGATCATCGACCGCGATGTACCAATTCCTATGGACGACGGCATCTTCCTTCGGGCAGATGTTTTTCGACGAGACGACAATAAGCCAGCACCCGTGCTGATGACACTGGGACCTTACGGCAAGGGTGTGGAATACAAGACCGGATATGCCAGCGCCTGGAAGTGGTTGCTGGAGCGCCATCCTGACATCTTACATGGATCAACAAAGTCATACATGACATGGGAGACTATCGATCCTGAACTCTGGACCGCTTGGGGATACGTCTGTATCCGAATCGACTCGAGAGGCGCGGGTAGATCTCCGGGCATTCTCGACGTCTATGGGCCCCGCGAGATCAAAGACTATTACGAAGCCATCGAATGGGCCGCAGTTCAGTCATGGAGCACCGGCAAAGTTGGTCTGATCGGGATCTCATACTATGCCATTACTCAATGGCTTGTGGCGGCCTTGCAACCTCCCCATTTGACGGCTATGGTACCCTGGGAGGGAGCAACGGACTACTACCGAGATGTGTGGCGGCATGGAGGCATTGCCTCGATCGCCTTCTACAACACCTGGTTCACTCGTCAAGTTCAAAGTAACCAGCACGGCAATCCCACGGGACATATGGATCCTTGGCTTAAGGAGATGGCTACGGGACCAGACGAGCTGTCAGAGAACGAACTTAGAAAAAATCGCTCGGACACGGCACAGCTGATTCTTGACAATCCCCTGTACGACTCGTTCTTCAAAGACCGAACAGCCGACCTCTCGAAAATCAAAGTCCCATTTCTGAGTGCCGCGAGCTGGGCAGGAGCTGGTTTACATGCTAGAGGCAATTTCGAGGGTTTCACGCAAACATCGTCTACTCAGAAGTGGCTGGAAGTCCATCCTGGGAGGCACGAGGAATGGTTCTACCTGAACAAGCCGATGGACATGCAGAAGCGCTTCTTGGATCACTTCCTCAAAGGTGCCGATAACGGCTGGGATCGTGAGCCGCCTGTCCAGATTCATGTCAGGAGACCTTTCACGGAAAACGTCGAACTCCGTAAAGAGTTTGCTTGGCCACTGCCTTCAACAAACTGGACCAAGTTCTTCCTGGATGCAAGTGAGCAAGCCCTTGGATCAAACCCAAGCTCTCATCAGCACAGCTTGACTTTTGACGCAGCTGGCGAGCCTCTCAAGTTCTGGTCAGAGCCTCTTCAGCAAGAAACGGAGATCACCGGGCCACTATCGGCCACCGTCTTCATCTCATCTTCCACATCTGACGCCGATCTGTTCGTAACTATGCAGGCTTGGTCCCCAGAAGGAAAGGAAGTCGAATTCCAAGGCAGCCTCGAGCCGCATGCACCCCTCGCACAAGGTTGGCTACGTGCTTCACAGCGAAAGCTAGACCCGGCTCTCAGCCTCTCATACCGACCATTTCACTCGCACGACGAGGAGCAACCCTTGGAGTCCAACAAGATATACGAGCTTGCGATTGAAATCTGGCCCACTTGTATCGTCTTGCCCGCTGGTTTCCGTCTCTCGTTCGAAATCAGCGGCCATGATTTTGAGCGATCTGAGAGCCCGCAGATTGGAGACTGGGCTTCGAAGGGGTCAGGTCCTTTCCTTCACGACTCGGAGATCGATCGACCGCGTGAGGTCTTTGCTGGTAAGACGACGGTGTATACAGGAGGCTCGACTGACTCTTATTTGATGGTGCCAATAATCAAGCATTAGTTGGAGAGGCACATGAGTAGTTCCGAGGAAAGTTGGGGTGTCCTACGGCGGTCTTACCAGCACTCGCGTATATATTTCAAGCATCTCTTTGTTCAACCCTTTGGCGTCAATGGAGACTCTTCTACCTCCGTACTGTGCCTCTCACGTTTCAAGTATATCGCTGGCAATCTGAAAACTCATGCCTGAGGCCAACAACTCCTACGGCGCCTATTTGCCTGACATGTTTCAAACCTCTCCTGTCCTCAACCTCACCTCACCTCTTTCTCCCTCGCCACCTTCATCGTCAACAACTGAAAGCTGTTCCCATCATGCCGCCCAAATCGCAGACTGTGCTGTCAGCCGGCAGCAGGGGCGATGAGCTACCGCATTTGACTTTCCACGTCCGAGTCACAGGTAGGCAACGACACGCCTTCTTGATCCTCTTACGTGGACGTCTCCCTCGTCTCATCATATCAGCACGAAAAACCACGAAAGAAATATGACTCTGCTTATCCTATGAATCAACCCTGGCGAGAGAACACAGCTTGGAGCTGATTGGCGCAGACCTCACACCGGAATCTAGAATAGCTCGACGTGCCAGCGCAAAAAATCTGCGCCGCATTGTGGTACTGCCGCAAGCACGAGGACCCTCGATTTTGCTGGCTGACGCGAGCGAGCGCGGGAAGTGAGATCTCTCCGACTCACCATCGTTCTTTTCTCCGGTGTATCCAGGCCTCCTGCTCCCTCCTCCCCACGCCGCACGACGACATTGGCCGCCAGGCGCTTGGGCTGCCAATGATAGCGGGCTCTCACTATACGCAAGCGCCGGGCTTCATAGCCGACGGCGAATAGCATGGTGGGAGACTTCAATCGCGAGCGATCGCTGCTCAGATTCGCTAATGAGAGCGAGGATGCTGCTGCTGGTGAGTCGGTGTGCTTTGTGTGGCTCTGCTGTTTTGTGTCAGGTTGACTCTGCGTGTAGGGCTGTATCGTTACCGCGAGAGCTTACCTCGGAATGCGACACGTATCACGGCTATCATCACAGAGCTGTTCGCTATCAATACAGTGCTCAGACAGATTCACAATGAAGAGGGTGGGCGACGGTATGGGCCTTCGTTTTACCGCATCAACGATGACCTGCAATTGGTCTTCCGCACACTTGAGCTCACACTGGCGGACATCTTCGATATGTTCGGCAGACGGGAGCGACCCGACCAGATGGTCTGGGAGGACCTGAACTACCGCATGGAGAACGAGGAAGGATACGACCTGCTGGAGAGGCTTGAATGGTACCGCGACTTCCTAGAGATTCAGTTCAACATTCTGGAGGGAGGAGATGTCGAGAGTCCACGCGAGCTGAGACGAGACCTTCGCGAGCTGTTTGAGGCACAGTCGGCGGCTCAACGTCGCCAGCGTCGACGATCATCGGTTTCAGGTGCAACGACGCCTATTCCAAGAATACGTATTGTCCCTGCTGGCACGCGGCCCCCAATGCCTCGAATGAACACACCAATAAGTCCAACTGTCTTGTCGGATGAGTGGGATAACGATACGTTTGTCGACCGTACGCCAGTCATGGCTCCTGAACCTCCCCTGTCTCCGACTTTCACCTCTAGCTCATCATATACCATGTCTTCAAGTCAGACTTCCTACTCTAACGATCCCCGAAATACGGGAGGCTCATCAGGCCTGTGCCACTGGGCCCAGCGCGTCTTCGATGGCCACAATCCCACAACACGCTACAAATCTCGAGTCCAATCCGACGACCGCTCTTCCTGCCACGGCAACCCGGAACCCGACGCCCTTCAAAACCTCGTCCGCGATGGATTCCAACGCGCCCTTCAACTCTCCTTCGACCAAGACCGCCTCTACGTCCGCCTCTACTGGCGCCCCATCGACCACCGCGCCCGCATCCTCATCACGACATCAAACCGCACCCAGCCCCTCCACTACTGCACCCCGCTCACCAACCTCAAGATCATCCGTAACCGCTCCTGTCTCCAACTCTGCCGCGCCCGCCAGGACGGCCGCTACTCCCTCTGGGCCCGCCTCAATTTCCTCTTCCACGAGCGGATGGTGCTCTTCTACTCTACTTTCGTCGCCATGAAACGCCAAGACGAGCGCGGCGTCGCGCACCGCGACCTCGTTGAGGACCTTGAACTCCTCGACCCGGACAACCCCGGGCATGAGCAGGAGCTCTTCGCAGGCAAGATGCGGCACGAGAATATGTACCACGCCCTCCGACTCTTCCTCGATCAAGGCTCCGGCGTCGTACGCCTAGAAGCTTCCCCGCTCCGCGGTCCGCGCAAAAATGTGCCCATCTGGACGGCTTTTGTGACGAAGTATGCGTATGATCCGGACTGGGCGCAGTTCGAGGGGCGAGGGGTGGTGAGTTTTGCGGCTATCCGGCCGGCGCCTTCGGTTTTTGTGGCGCTTTATGAGCCGCCGATGAGGGGAGGGAGCTATGTTTTGCCGTTTACGACTGATGAAGGTATGTTTGAGAAGTGCTGAGGGTCATTTGAGGGAATGGTTGCTGACGAGTGGGTTTAGATGCTATGATGTTTATGGAGACTTGGGCTGGACTTTGCCGCTCTCATGGACGACATGTTTGAGCACAACATTTTATCGGTCGCTGGACTCCTTCGATTCTTTCACGACTGTGCGACTCTCTTCTGCGAGTTTTCCTCTACGGACTTGAGCGATGGCTTTTTGTGCATGCGTCTCTGTTCCCTTAGTTACAATTCAGCGTTCGAGCGAGTACGACTTTGACGAAGGAACGCAAGTCACAGCCTTCAATTCTTGACATTTTTAGCATAGCGGCATAAGATATCCTCCTTCTTTGAACTACGAAATCACCCCATCTTTCTTCAAAGCCTCAATCTCACTACCCTTCATCCCCAACAATTCCGTCAGCACTTCATCCGTGTGCTGGCCCAGGGTGGGCGGGGGCGTCCGGATGCTGGGTTTAGACTCAGAGAATTTGACAGGCGGACTGACGAGTTTCATGGGGCCGCAGGAGGGGTGGTCGATTTCTGTGACCATTTCTCGGGCGACAGCTATACTTATTAGTGGGGTGAAGTGACGGGAAAGGGGATGGCTTACAATGCTCCAACTCCAACGTCGTCTTCACATCATTAATCGGCGCATACGGCATCCCACTCCCCTCAAACACCTCCAACCACTCCCCCGTCGTCTTACGCCTCGTAACCTCCTCCACCAACCCCTCCAACACCCCCCGATTCCTCACCCTCGCAGAATTAACCTTAAACCGCCCATCCTCAATCCACTCCTCCCGCCCCAACTTCCTACACATGATCCCAAACAACCTGTCATTCCCCCCACCCAACAAAATATCCCCGTCGGAGGTTTTGAAGGCTTTGTAGGGCACGATGGAGGGATGCGCGGTACCCCAGCGACCTGAGTCGGGTTTGTGCGAGATGAGGACGGAGGAGGCGATGTTGGAGAGGGTGGCGATTTGGCAGTCGGCGAGGGCTACGTCGATGTGTTGGCCGAGCTTTGTTGTGGAGCGGTGGAGGAGGGCCGCGAGGATGGAGTTGGAGGTGTAGAGGCCTGTTGTTAGGTCGGTCACGGCTACGCCGACTTTGGCGGGGGGGCCATCCCTGTTCGTATGTAATTAGGACCGGTACTTGAGAATCTGCGACATAAGAGTAGACCTGGTCGCACACGACTCACCGGTGGCCAGTTATGTGCATTAGGCCCATTTCCGCTTCTACCATCACGTCGTAGCCTGCGCGGGAGCTGTTGGGTCCTGTTTGGCCGTAGCCTGTGATACTAGCGTAGATGAGGCGAGGGTTGATTTGGGAGACGGTTGCGTAGTCCATGTTGTATTTTTTGAGGGCGCCAGGGAGGTAGTTTTCGACGAGGACGTCGCAGTCTTTAATCAAGTTGTGCAGGATTTCAACGCCGGCTGGGCTCTGGAAGGAGAGGCCGAGAGATTTCTTGTTGCGGTTGACCTGTTTTGAACTGTTAGCGTGGAAAAAGAGAATGGGAAAGGGATATGGGTACGCTCAGGTAGTAGGCACTCTCTCCTGGGCCCTTTTTACCGCTTTCTTCAGTGTACGAGGCATATGGGGGACCCCATGCTCTCGTATCATCGCCACGAGTTGGGTGTTCGACTTTGATGACTTCGGCTCTATATCTTCATGAGCATGATTGAGGCATGGGACAGACCTGGAGGTGGTCGTACTGGGCTTAAATATCGTACCCTAGATCTCCCAGAATTTGCGCACAGTATGGCTGATAAAAGTTAGCAACCGAAGAACGTAACGGAACAGTAAGACTTACGCCAGCGAGTACTCTGGTCATATCAAGCACTCTGATACCGGCCAATGGCAGGTTTGAGGCAACCGCTGCTGGTGTTGCTAGCCATCTTCTTTGTAGTGGTGCTCGGGCCGTGATATGTGAGGTGCTGGTCCGGCTGAGGAGCCGGGACGATCGTTCGAGAGACATTGTTATTGTCGGTATCTAGATCATCATCTTCTGTAAAATCATATATATCGCTGGTTGTTCTTTCCTGCGAGTGTCGTCAAAAGTTGAAGCGGAGAGAGACCGGCGGGATCATCGGGCCGAGGCCGACTTCGGCTTTGGGTGAATGAAAGTGTCATCTTCAGAAGTTCCCCACTCCACCATCAACATCTTCTTCCGCAATGTTCACAGGCATCGTTGAGACGATCGGCAGTACGTCTGCACCTGTACGAATGCTTCATGGCGCTGCGCTGACATCCGCGGCCAGCCGTCTCCGCACTCGTCGCCCTCGATGACACCTCGTCCGGCGGCGGCGGAACCTCCCTCACCATCAGCAACTGCGCCGACATCCTCGACGACTGCCACCTTGGCGACAGCATCAGCGTCAATGGCACCTGCCTGACCGTGACTGAGTTTGAAAAGAGCTCCTTCAAAGTCGGCGTAGCCCCCGAGACGCTGCGGCGAACGAATCTGGGCTCGCTCAAGGAAGGCAGCGGACTCAATCTCGAACGGGCTGTAAGCGGCAGTACACGCATGGGAGGCCATTTCGTGCAAGGACACGTGGATACTATCGCTACTGTGGCGAAGACTACGCCGGACGGCAACGCTATTACATTCCGCTTGCAGCCGCGAGACAAGAGCGTGTTGCGGTACATTGTAGAGAAGGGATATGTGACGCTGGATGGAGCTTCATTGACTATTACGGCTGTGAACGATGCGGAAGGGTGGTTTGAGGTTATGTTGATTGCGTATACGCAAGAGAAAGTTGTTATGGCGAAGAAGCAGGCTGGGGAGGATGTTAATGTGGAGGTGGATATGGTTGGGAAGTACGTCGAGAAGAGCGTTGCGGCGTACTTTGAGAGCAATGCGGGGAATGGAGGAGCCATGTTGGAGAAGATGGTGCAGAAGATTGTGGATGAGCGGGTGAAGAGCTCCAGGTAAGATGGTACGTGAGAAAAGTTCCGTGGCTTCCCATTCACATCTCAAGCGTCTGCTTTCATCTTTTGCGGCTTGTTTTCGTCCGAGACTTCAAACATCTTCGTGTCGTTTACAAGTTGACAACAACGAAAAGGTAAAACGAAAAGTCAATGAGCGTCTTATAACACGGATCGCTCCTCCTCTTCGCTTCTCACCAACCAACACAACGCAGCGCTTGGGCACTCCAAACTTCCAGAACAATGTCAGCAACACAGGATAGCGACCTCGGCGGAGATACCACGTTGATCGTTGGCCCAGACGGCTCTCAACTGCCCATTCTCGTCGACAAGATGCTGCTCCGCGGCGTTTCAGCGTATCCCAAGACGTTATTCGGCATGGACTTCAGCGAAGGGACTGTCGCCAGTCAGGGCAAAGACATCGCACATAAAGATGACGAGCCCCGAGCCATGGTAAGTAGTTCGTGACCAGATGTGATCCTGTGTCTGAGATTCTCGAATATTGGTTCTCATCATGTACGAACAGACCCTCCTCCTCAAGAGTCTTCACGACCGCTACAACTCCAATACGCCCCCGAACTCTTCGGAGCTGATTGCACTCGGAATTGTAGCCGACAAGTACAAATGTACCTCAGCACTGCGTCTGTCTGCAGACTTCCTCTTCTCAGTACGCGTCCGTATCCGCGTCTGAGATCGAGTGCAACACCATACCCGACCTTGCTGTCGCGGCATATTTGCTGGAACTGCCTGTTCTCTTCGAGAAATACACCCGAAACTCGATCTTTGACGTGGTGGATACGCCTATGTCGTCCCTTGGCCTCCGAGAAGTGGCATTGGCAACTTTTTTGCCACTTCATTAATGTAGAGCTGAACTGTCCAAGTGCTTGCAGCATCACCGACTTCCTCAAAAGACCTGCTTTGCTTGAATGCCCAGAGCCCGTTTACGGTTTCGACGCTTGCCGCGAGTGGGACGAGCATGACTATGAAGATTCCTTTCGGGCTTTAGCGAGGATTTTGAGCGTGCACAAAGTCTTTGCCATGGGCTTTGTATCGAAGGTCTCGGAGCTGGGGAGGAAAGGTTTGATGGCTGTCGACATTAGAGGTAAGGAGGTCGAGAGAATATGCGGGAAGAAGAGCGGGACCGTGACGAGAATTGATTGCAACTTCACCTTGAATCGTTCCAGGGCAACGTATTGTCAGATGCCTTGCTTGCGATTGCTCTATCCCTCATCCCCTTTCGGCTTATCTCCGGCACAATTGAAACGCATGTGAAAGTCACTAGCAGCCTCCAGAATACGTCACGCTCGAGACAAACGAGGAAATAAAGCGCTCGTGCCCTCACGTGTCAGATGCGCTAACAATTCGCAGCTCATAACCATAAAAAACTTCAATTTGGTCTCTCTCTTCCACACGCCAACATCGTCTCTCAGAAAATAACCACTTCTGCGCCATGGCAGAGCCTTCAGACGAGTCCACCGCCGCTGGCCACGAGGAGGAAGAGAAGGATACGCTGCTTCTGCTCAACCTCTTCGAGCCGGCCGCCGAGAATGTCTGCGAATTCGGCGGCGGTGAGAGCGAAGGCGAGCCATGAGACTGCTGAGACACCCACTGACCCTCGTTTCTAGTGGTACTCATGGCCGACGATGATTTCCATCCACGCCTCAAGCTCAGAGTGAGCAGCTGCATCCTCGCCACGTGCTCTAAGCCATTCAAGGCTCTCTTCAGCAAGAACTTCACAGAGGGCTATGGCGCGCGAGACTGTAGCGCGGAATTCCCTCATGAGATCGAGGTCAAGGATTCACCTACTCCGCTGACGAAACTCGGTCGCCTTCTCCATCACCTCAGCCCTCTACTCGAAGACATCAGGTTACTTCAGTCTGCGGACCTGATTGATTTCGCTCTCATTGTCAACAAATACGACTGCTTTGAGCCCCTGCGGTGTTAAATTGATGCGCTTCTGGAATCGTACGTAGGGGAAGGTCACTGCTGGGACGATCAATTCCGATTGGAAAGACTTACCGCTGTGGCGTACATACTCGATCATCCTCGCCATTTTCGACTTCTTACGAAGGAGCTCGTCCTTACTCGATTTCATATTCAGGCCAACGATATCGAGCTTCGCTGCAAAGATTTGCTTCCTGCCGGTCTGATCCCGTCTCTTTTCAATCAACAGAAGATCGCTCGCCAAGCTTTCACGATGAAGCTGACTATATTCATCGACATGTTCAATGAAGCGAGCAAGGACGCTGGTCGTGAATCTATTACGAGCAATCTGATTGGAGAGCTTTGACAGAAGACTCTTTGGCCGATTCTCGCCTCTCATTGAGACCTGGACGATCTCTTACGATTCATGGCGGCGGTCAGGATCCCTACAATTCCAACGAGCGAGAAAGATCGTAACTGCAAATGCAAGATAAGAGAAGTGCAGGAGACTAGAGGCAACGACTAAGGTTGGGGTGCAATTTTTCAACAGGTGACAAGAAATGATTTCGGCTCTGTCGTCAGTATGGGCCGATCGGCAGCCTATGCGACGAGCCTAAGCATATCAAACCTCCAATAGATGACGACATCAAGAAGGCTATCGAGAAAATGAAGTAGCTGTACGTTGGCATTTGCTCGGACTGCCTACGGCATCGAGAGTGTCACAAGCCCCATCGATATCTCTGGAAGAAGACCCGCTACTACGTCGACGACGATTTCGACGAAGATCACGACGTTGAGAACGCAGGAGTGTACCCGGGGTATTGGGAGGATCAGTGGTAAAGGGGAAATAGCGATGATCCATCTCAAAGGAAGCACAGACGACTATGCGACCAAATCGCTTCTTGCCTGCATCATCTGCAGCTTCCCAGAGAGTCTCAGCGCAGACAGACAGGCAGGAATGTCGGAAATTCTAAGGGCGGACTGCAACATCGAAGATTGAAGAGTTGTAAGAGCGGCGGGAGATGGGCAAAATAAAAGTAAAAGCACAAAACAAGTCCTTTCCGGAAAAACGTAAAACCTTCATTATGTTTCGACGTCGTACGCGGGCCCCATGGCAAGCTATTGCAGCTGCTTGCTCCCATTCTAAAGCGCAGATAAGAGACCCGGAATGTTCAAGGAGTCCGAAATACCCGACGTGAGGTTACGAAGCGCATCCGCGCCGCCAACCAGATCCACAAGCAAGTCCGCGTAGGAGTCTTCGACGAGAGCTGTTTCAAGGTCAATAAATATTTCTATCCCTTGAGGGACCAAACAACTCACAAAGTCCCTCAGCAGCGTTATCCGGATTGGCCGCGAAAAGCTCCAGAATATATTGACCCAGCGTCAACAAAGTAATAGGCTCTGAGCTCGGCGTCCATCCCAAAGCAACAGGTAACTTCTGCTCCTTAAACAACGAATTCATGTAAGAAATCGGCGCCGAGTTAACAGACGGACTGGACAACGTCTGGACATACAATCCCGTCTCTCCGGAACTGAGAATGAACTGCATAGGTCCGTACACAGTCTGCGGATCCGTCTGTTGCGAGTTCATGATCCTCGAATATCTCGCGACAGAAGCCGTCGGTGTCGTCGTAGCGTTCAAGCCGGCGAAGTGCGACAGGAAGCTGTTGAAAATGGTCTGGTTGAAGTCGTACCAGTTGCCGAAGTAGTGGTCCTGGCGGGAAAGGGAGCCGTCGTGCTCGATGGGGAAGTCGTGGTGGTCAAGGTCGTCGAGGTCGAAGGTTAGCGTTGCTGGGTCCTTGGAGGACAGGATGCCGACGGCACCGATGACGGCCATGAAGTCAGGCCCCATGTTGAGGCCTGCAGCACCGCCTTGGATGAGCTGGGGGATTGAGTTGGCTTTGCCGTTTCTGGCGAGGAAGCCGTGGTTGGCCAAGGTCTTTTCATGATGTCAGTCTTCTGTTAACGAGGTCGGGAGGACAGTCGTACGTTGAGGCCAGGGCATGGTCCACGGACTGGATCGCAGAGGTCAGACGTTTTCATTCCCAATTTCCAATGCCCTTCGACGTACCATCATCAGGTCCGGGAGCTTGGTATGCGGCGAAACGAGGATCCGAGGCGGGAGCTGGACCAAGACCAGCAAGAAGAGCGGGAATATCGAGGGCGTTGGCTGCCACAACGAGCAAACTGCTCGCAAGCACACTCTTCATTTCGTCCACCAGCACAGAAGAATCAAATGCGAATGCAAGACCTCAGAAACAATCTCGAAGAAAGTCCCGCCTTTCCATATAGCTCTCCAGCAGCAGCGGCGAAAAGCATTTGATTTGTGGCATAAGCGGCAATCGGCAAACCCCATAGTTTTCCAGCGAAGATCTACAATCCTCAGCTCTTGTGTGCTTTGTACTTCTTGGTCGAATAAGGTACTTGCATAAGGTTATACCAGAAGCAGCGTGAGCGTCGAGCCAAAGTTGTGGACCGAGGCGTCACTCCTCTTTTTTAGTTTGTCGATCAGCCAGTGGGAGAGCTCAGAGACTGCTTGCTGACCATCTTAAAATGTCGTTTTCGGGTTACTTCTGAGGTCAGTTGGCGGACGTTTCCGCATCTCCGGGGTCGACTGCTTTTGGGCGCGCTAGAGTGGTCGCTCCGGGCGTATGGTACCTCCTAGGAGGTGGACATGCCTCCGTGTGGATAAAGTGCATGTATCTCAAAGTTGAGGCTTAGATAAAGCTCGACGCAATCGCGTTGTTTCTCTGTGGTTGTTATGTGACAGGGATGCTCGTATCGTTGCAGTGGTACATGCGAACGTACAGGATGACCGGATAATTGCTTTAGGATGTTCCTTCGGCTTTGGAATTATCATCAATCCTGTGGAATGGGAAGAGCTGTCTTCGTCCAGGTCCCACCCTCAACATCCCGCCGAAACTGGGTAATATCACTGCCATTTGTCTGGAAGAATATCACAAGCTCATTTGTATCGTCTGGACCTGGAAGCTCAGTAACTCCCAAGCGGGTACCCGGCACGCCGGGCTCGTCGCCAACGACAAATTCGCCATCTGGTATAAGAGTGGTGTTCTCTGCTGCCCAGGAGATGTTGTATCCTCTGATCATATGGTCGTTTGCACTTTGACCGTATAGACAATTCGTATATGCCAAGTTGGCAGTTCCGCTCAGATTCTGTATGGCCACCGAGGAATTTGCCCATTGGTTGATAGGATGCTCGGACGTGGGAATCTCATTCCACGCGGTGTCTCGCCAGTAGATGCTGCTTGTACCGTACAGGTCAACGAAGGCGGTATATGTCGTTGTTCCTGGGCCCCAGCTGTAGCACCCAGGAGATGTGTATCCGTTCAGATTCGGCCATGTTTCTTCGTACACCCACGCGTTGTTGCTTCGGCGCCATCCCAGTTGTTGAAACGTTGTCCCATTAGACGCATACCATAGACGCATGCCAACATCGTCTGTGGCTTTGTTTCCGCCGTTGAAATCGACGTCACCATAGGTATCGCCGTACCAGCATCCGAGCATACCAGCTTGTTCGGCATCCACGACAGTGATACTCAGGTTGTTGATGACACCATCTTGCCAGACTCCCGCGGTCCCGAAAGTGCTTTGGTTACTGTTGTATCGTTCCCTGATCATATTCTCCTGGTCAATGTCTGCAAAGCGCATTAGCACCACTTTATATAAAAGGCCGAAGGGGACCTACAGAAAACATGCCACTCGCTTGAATAATCAGGAGCAACATATGACACTGCGTATATTTGAGTGCTGTTTTTGGCGTCCGTGGCGACAATATTGGAAGCGTATCCTCCAATCCAACTACCATCGGATGAATTGAGCTGCATATATCTGATCTGACCTGTGTGATGCTGGAAATAGAGGACTACGGTTCCTTCGGGCCCCGCGGGGCCAGAAAACGACTGCTGAGCGATGGCAAGCCCAGTTCCATTGAAAGCGCCCTCTGTGCTGTAGTATGGCGAGTTCGAAGACGTAACTCCGATGATCTGGGCTGATCCCGATGGCGAGCTTGGAGTCGATCCTGGCGGTGAAGATGTTTTACGTAGTCCAAGACCAAGCCCGACGCCTAGACCAATCGCTAACAGCACGGCGAGAGACATGGCTGCCGCAATCCATTTTGCTCTTCTATTCCAGAAATGTCGATCCCGTACGGGGCGTTGTCGTGATGGCGGGTCGAGCGAGCTGTGTACAACCTCTTTACCGCCTTCCTCATCTATTGCCTGTGGAAAATTGGGCTCCTCCACCACTTGTTTCTCACCAGCGCCTACTACTTGTTTCTCATCTGCAAGGAACACCTCCTTTTCATCCGGTCGAACAACTTCTGGTAAGATCGAGGAGACTGGACGGGGCAGAAGGATCTTCGAAGAGCTCCGCGACAGCTCGGAAGTTGCCAGTTTGGCAGATCGATTGGAATGCAGGCTCATTGTGTGGCCACTTTCCCGACAAGTTGTTGACGATGTTGGCGACCGCTCCACAGGGGCATCCTGATCTCCGGTAATCAGCATTTCGCTCGTGCGATGAGGTGCGGACCTGAAATTCCTGCAACGAATTTCAGAACTCCTTTGTAAGATATAGGCCAGCCATTGGCGTCGTTTTCAGCCGCAAGATGACCGCATGTTCGTACATCGACAGTAGTGACCAGTCATCTCACTGGTTCGAATGTATTCACGCTGACGCACTGAGTACGGAGTGATCATCGTTGAGCTGAACAAGCTGATGCTTGGCACAGGCATTCGCAAATCTTTCTGCCTTCTCATCATGGCCAAGATGTGCTTCCCAAAGCCAGTGACTGTACATGATGAGGGCAGCTCGCCATGGTCACCCTATTAAAGTAAAATGTTGCATCCTGTACAGCCTTAGATTCCGGTATTTGGTATCCCCGTGCGAAAAGCGCTGCACTCGCGAAGTTCCAGGAATTTGGAGGTCGTCGACGGTGAGAGCTCCGAATGTGACCCGGTCATGAGATGATGAGCCATCCATCTCAGCGGGAGCGTAGCCATCAACCTCCAAAAAAAAAGAGATGTTAGGAATTGAAGTGCTCTTCATCAAATGGTGAAAGTGTTGATCCGCCAGGATTCAAGATCAACAGATCGCCGAGGCAAATTGAACGCCACGGCCCAGGTTGAGAAGATCTCGCAACGTTTTCGGGCCCCTTTTCATCCCAAACCACGGTATTCCTGATACCGCACCGTACCAGAAAGCGTAGAGTATTCAACGCTGCACGATGAAATGCAGGTACGGAACGTCTAGCGCGCCACGCTTGCCATGCGAACAGGTTTAAAGTCTTGCGTGAACTCTCCAGACTCCCACGAACTGATGTTTGTTCACACCACACCAGTGATGATGATGTCGTTCAACATGATTTCTGCATCGTCGCTTTTGTTGCTGGCGTCGTTATGCGGTCGTGTGATGGCTGCGCCCGGCTATTATGAGATGCCTGCTTTGGTGCCACATAATTCTCATGGTCAGGTCGCCACACATATGACTGTCTCGCCGCCGCCGACAACGTATTCGACGCTCACAGGTAAGCAATCCCTCTGTGGCGCCTGTGCATGAACGTACGCTGACCATGCCCAAGCATCACCAACAAGCACGATCACAACCGCAACGTCGTACCCGGAGTCCGCTTCACCGTGGGGCACAGCGAGCCCGTCTTTCGGCGGCAGCGCGATTTCCTCTGTGGCAGCGAGCAAGACTTCTTCAATCGTATCCAGCAAAGCTGCTTCAGCGATTGTCAAGTCGCCGTCGAAGATGTCGACAATACCAGCCAGCACTCCCTCGAAAGCATTGACAAGTAAGGAATCGCTTTAAATTCTTCGCCACATCACCGGTTTGACCTTTCGCAGAAAGCTTTTGAGCGCCAGGGGCGATGGCCAAGCTGGGAGGAAATCTCGAAAGAACGGCAGAACATGGATACGAAAACATAATGACACTGATCGAAATTGATAGACACAAGTGTGGTCCTGCGTGACTTGGTGCGATTCTTCCTTTGTCCAGAATTCGAGCTTGTTGGCTTACGACCCGGCTCGGCCTCCAGCTTCAAGCAGAACGGCCGGACCCAGGCACCGAGGAAGACTCATGACGAGACCACTCGAGTGCTTTCTGGTGCCTGGACATGGAAGGCGGAATATTTGACAAGTAGCGGGTGCGCCTTCTGAATCGGGCATGGCTCTGCGCCCTTCTTGTGAGCTTGAATATAGGCGTTTGATCCATGTCCAGGCCTGGGAAATACTTAGTCCACGCCCGAGTACGTGAAGTGGGTGGGACAAGTCGGAGTTGCATCAATTGCAGTTGCGGAAGGCCATGTCGAAGATACACAAACTACAGCACTTCCTGGACGAAGCCCGGGTCGCACCGGGGATCTTCAAGCTGCGACCAGATTATCGAGCCCTACTGATCGTGATCGACGGTATACCTCCCGGACCCAGCGATGAAGCAAGCGAGGCCATGCTCCAGGAAGCCGAGTCGACAGCTCGAGCAGCTCTGACCAAAAAGCCAATCACAGAGTTCCCGCACATCGCCGCGTGGAGAGAGGCGTACAAAGCATTCGGAGCCAAGCCCAACAAGACCCGCAACAGTCTAGAAGCATTGACTCGTCGGGTTGAAAACGGACTGCCTCGTGTCAATCGTCTGACGGACATTTACAATGCCATCTCGGTGAAGCACCAGATCCCCTTTGGCGGCGAAGATCTCGACAAGTACAGCGGAGCGCCATTCCTCGTCCGTGCTACTGGCCAGGAGAAGTTCGAAGTCAAGTCTGGCGGGGAGACTGTGGTGGAGCATCCTGACATCGGAGAGGTCGTGTGGTGTGATTCGGAAGGAGTGACTTGTCGGCGGTGGAATTGGTGCGTATAAGGACCTCAAATGCCCTTTATGAGGCGACAAGAACTGATTTTCAATCTGTGTCAGGCGTCAAGGTCCGAGAACAGCACTGGATGATGAGAGTTCGAAAGTGTTGTTCATATTGGATGCTCTGGAGCCGTGCAGCGATGAGCAATTGTACGCGGCTGCTGATGAGCTGACCTCAGCGTTGAGTCTGCTGTCTCCGGAAGTCAGCATATCTCGGCGACTGATCAGCGGTAGTAGTGATTCGGAAGTCTCGTGAAAGGGAGAAGAATATAGAGAGGAATAGAAATAAATGTTTTGGGAGCAGAGGCGTTGTCAATCACCCTGGCCCAAATCGGCTAAGCTCCCCAAGTGACCTCAGTTCTCTCCTTCCTCCGACGACGTGAGACTTTTCGTTCACTTCGTCCCCATCGTCCATCAATATGCCATCCGATTGCAGCCAGGCCAGGTGCCATACATACGTTCCTCCCTCTAGTCGTGAGAGACGCTCCTGAGGGCGAACACTGTAACGCCATGTGGCCTCCAGATCTCAGCGAATACGCCGAGTGCTGATGGCCTACGCTCCGATGATTAGCCTGGCGGGCACTTGGTCGCGGCCGGCACGCTCGAAAGACGAAGGCATGGAGGATATGGGGTAGGGAGATGTAGGGTAGCGCAGGCGCAGGGGTGAGGAAGTGAATACTTCTCTGGATGTTGTCGGCCGTCCACACGCGCTCGTCACTTTCGCTTGCTCAAGATGGACTGTGTATCTGGCCCAAATTCTGCGTGCGCCATCTCCCTTGGGGCGAGTTGCAATAAATTGTAGTAAGCACACGTCGCTTGAATATTCTGGGCTTCCACAGATGTTAGGGCCGACTTGCGAGATACCTCTTCTTCAACTCGAAAAGCTGGAGACGAGGTCTGCGCGAGCCTGCGGCGAGATGATTCCGCCAGTGTGCTAGGAAGCCTTGACTTAACGTGCACATCTCTATGACGGGGGATGGTACAAGCATTCTTTCGCAACCCTGGCGGTCCGTCAAGCCTTGTGCTTGAGTCCAACGTCAAGGGTTCATGATATCAGCTCTTCCAACGCCGTACCATCTGCCGCCCTAACACATGCTGCTCTGTGCTGTAGAGATGGCGGCAAGCGAAGCTGCAGTGACGACTCGAGTGGTGAGGAGGTGGTTGTAGGGGTGGTGATCGGAGGTAGGAGGAGCCAATGACGAGGCAAGGAGGAGGGAGGAGGAGGTGGTGGTGGTGGTATTGCGGCGATGGTGTCATGTCCGAGCCAGAAAAGCAACCGCACACCCTCCACTCTCTCAGGTTAGCCGATTTGAGTGCTCAGGTGGTCTCGTGCAAAAGCTCGGGGATCCTGAGTAGCCGAATCGGATCCAGGACCGACCACGGCGGGCTCTTTCGCAACTCGAAAGCGCTAATGGAGATACCGCGCGCTGCTGCGGCTCGATGATTCGAGGTCGCATGCCTCGATTAACATATAACGCAATTTTCGTTTGTACACGCGACTCTCCTAAGGCCATGCGCCCTGGTCCGTCGAGCCAATGCTTGAGGCAAATGACATGCACTTTGGGGAGCCTTCTAGTCTGCAGCTGTACCGTGCCGCCGTCTCGAACACATGCAGGGGCGCTGATAGATCGACGGTAGAGCAGAGTGGGTGGGATGTGTGGTAGGGAGGTGGCGGAGGAGGATCCAGTGGGGTGGTCGAGGAGTGGAAGAAGGAGGAGGAGGAGGAGGAGGAGGAGGAGGAGGAGAAAGCGCACTCCGCCGCTCTCTCAGGTTATGCGGTGCGGATGCTCAGGTCCGGCCTCGTGCCCGCAAAAGCTCGAGACCCATCCTGGGGAGACCGGTTGGGGTCCAGGACATCAAGTCCAACGACATGCAGTTGTGAGCCCGCGCTCCTGCAGCCACACCGTACCGCCGACCCAAACGCATGCAGGTATTCGCTGTTATAGTGGGTGTTAGAGCAGAGCAGGCGAGATG
Organism: Mycosphaerelloides madeirae; assembly: GCA_002785995.1. NCBI lineage: Eukaryota > Fungi > Ascomycota > Dothideomycetes > Mycosphaerellales > Mycosphaerellaceae > Mycosphaerelloides > Mycosphaerelloides madeirae. Next base: position 80,452 of record NHNV01000068.1, on the reverse strand, counting down.
TGCTATAATGGGAAGGGAAGGAGGGTAGAAAGGTATAAGGCGGGTGCCAAAAAAGAAGAGAAGGCGTGCGTGTGGTGCGTGTGTGGAAGGAGAGTGAGGAGGATGAGTGTGGAAGAGGTGAGGATGAGGAAGAGTGAAGAGAGAGGCAGGTGAAGAGAGGGTGTAAAGAGAGAAGGTGAAGAGGAGCGTGCTCAGAAAACAGACTGTGCTGAGAAGTGCACGCTAGCCCGTCACATGCGCCTTGGCGCTCACGCGCTAATAGGTGCACGCTGCGCAGCCTCCACCTTCCACCTCCTCAGAACAACACACCACACACCCGCCTGGCCATCCTGCACCGTACCCTCGACTCGACTCGAGTCCCATCCCAAGCATGGCATCCAAGCGCGGGCAGGCGCACCCTGTTCGAGGCGGGGACAAACCTCGAAAGATGCAGATGAAGACGACAGGAGGTCAGTATTTAGCACGCATGGCAGCATAGACTCGTTACTGATAGTACGCAGACGACCTCAGCGACATGTCTTCTAGCGGTGACGAAGGTGGCCTGTTCGTGGCCGACAACCGCAAAGCCAAGCAATACCGGAAAACCGACGACTATGATCATGCTGCTGGATTCGAGGCTGCGGCAACTGAGTGGGCCGAGGAATGCGCTGCGCTCGAAGGCAGTGCGCCAGCTGCTCCAGTCGAGAAACCGGAATCTTCGATCTACAAGCCAGAATCTTCGACCAAGACTCTGAAGGTGAGTGACATTGCTTGAATCTCGATCTCTGATCCTTTGATATTGACCATTCCCAGCGTGACGAACCTGTGTCAGCCACCTCAAAGCAACAGCAGAGCGCGAAGAAAAAGCAGGCAATCCCGCAGGCTTAGGCTCAGGTCGAAGCCTGGGCTCAAGGGGTCGAGCGCGACCTCTCTCCCGAGAACGAGTTCTCGATGACCTCTCTCAGTCTGAGTGAGCTATCTTGCATGATCCAGGAGCTCAACCGAATGACGCAACTCGAGTACGTCCTCCGCAAGAATGACAAGTTCCTTTCAAAAGACCAGGAATTATTGTATCTGGCTAATCTGCGTAAATACCTTTGCATTCCCAAGCCGATGTACGAGTTCGTCGAAGATCACCGTCAACAACAAAACGAGCATCCAGAGGCCAAGTCTATGTTTCTGAAGGTAAAGCCTACAGCTAGACTCATCGCACATGCATTCGACCTCAACGATGCAGTGGCCGTCAAGAAAGAGCAGGGGTTGATGCAGAACCACCTCTGCGAGATCAAAGCTGACCCAAGCTTTTACAACAAGTCCGACCCCGACAGCTCCTCCATCTACTATGACACCCGTATGGAGTACACTTTCTCCTTGCAAGACGCCTTCGACATGCACCATGAACGTGCACTTCGACCAGCATCCCACACAGATCTGGCTGGAAAGACTACCTACTCTGATTTCAGCACCCCACAAGCTTCAGCTGGACCAGAGACGTCCGCACCAGATCTCGGCCTCTACATGGAGGAAGTAGATCGCATTAGGAACATTCGCAACCCTGAGACATTACGCGCCGTCGAGTACACCGTCCAGCATGTTCTCCAGCATGGCCTCAACTCGCAGATCGATAGCTCAAATGCGTCGGGCAATAATGCTGCCAAGAAGCATCGCAAGAAGGCTCACGAGGACGAAGCTTTTGCCTTCGAGACCTGCAAGCGACATCTCCTTGCTCTCAAGCTGCTGGTGACGACCAAACTCTATGCTGTGGAGGCTGTTTGCGGCAAGATGGTGCTCGCAAAGAAGATACACTAGAAAGAGCAGAGTCTGACGATCGGCACGGGGGGGTTCTCGATACTTCACTCATCAGGACACTGTGCAAGACTACAACTTCACGACTTGAGTTGCGCCGGAGCTTAGACATGGCGAAGCTTTGTTCGCAATTTGCTGGCCTTGACAAGAAGGATTGTGAGCAATAAGCATATTGGCGTTTGGTTTTCCTAGGACTGGTGTTTGAGACTTTGTTGTGAAAGCAGGATGCAAGGCCCGGACATATACTTTTGATGCCGCTTTCGCGGCTGTCTGTTGGGATAATTGGGCAACGAGCACTTGCTGTACATACACATCAGAACAACATCATATTTCTTCAAACTGGAGCTCAATGGAGGCCATCGTTTGGCTCTCTAGGCATTCAGAAGAAAGCAGATCACTGGAGACTTTCCGATCGAAGCAGGCATCGACAAACAATTGCCGTGGAAATTGACTTTCGCTCTCGCTTTTTCGTTTCTTCACTTGGAAGTCGCAAATATGCGGCTAGAGCTCACCCTCTTCCAGCAGAAACCAACACACTCTGCCCTTCCTCCAACGAAACCCCCCCAATATCCACTTTCGATACAACGTTCAACATGATCAGGCCTCTCCCTTTATCAAACTCACAATGTTAACATCATCTCAAACATGCCGAGGTCGAATTTTTGGCTCCAATGGCCCGAGGACGGTGAAGCCAGAAAAGGCAATCTAAGCGCCAGTACAAAACACACTTTAACAAAGATCTTGCTCTTTCTTTGTCCTCATCAACACACTCCCAACAATTCCCTTATCCAATCCACCAACCATGGCCATAATAGAAACCACAATCGAAATCTCCAAACCCCCGGCCGAAGTCCGCGCAATCGTAGGATTCAACCCAAACTCAACCCCCAATCAATCCCAACTGACATCTGAACCCCAAGGTCATGGCCTTCGCCCAAATGCCCCAATGGCACACCTCTTTCCTTAAAACCCTCAAGCCCCTCCCCGAAGGCACATCTCCCCTCGAAATGAAAAAAGGCGACGACATGCTGCTGAAATTCCTCGCTACGACCGTCACCTGCAAGTGCTACGTACCTCCCCCCGCCTCCTCCCCCAAAATCCCCAAGTCCCCCACCCTCTTCCCACTAACACCTCACCTCCAGGCAAATAGTCCAGAAGAGCTAGCCTGGGAAGGCGGCCCAGGCCTCCTCTTCCACGGGATCCATTCTATCAAGTTTGAAAGTATTGAGGGGGGGGCGAAGACGTTGGTAAGGCATGGAGAGAAGTTTACGGGTTTGTTCGGGGAGGGAGTGGCTTTGCCGGGGATTAAGGGGCAGGTTGCGAGGTTGTATGAGGGGTTCAATCGCGATTTGAAGAGGAGGTGTGAGGAGGGGGAGTAGGTGGTGGGAGGGAGGATGGTGGAGGTGGGAAGAAGGAGGTGGAAGTGAATGCTTGGTCGTCGGATGAAGATGACAAAATGAATACATTCGCAACGCCATGCGCTCGTGAACCATTATCGAAAGGGCATCTTCAGTACATTTCAAACGAACAAGGAGGCCGGCCAGGTCCATCCCACGTCCCTCAACGCCATCGCAAAGCCCAGTTAAAACCTCCCATATCTACACACCACCCCTCCCCCTTCCCTCCCTCTATACACCCCCTCGCCCTCCCCCTTCACTTCTTAAGATTATCCACCGCCCTCCTCAAAATCCCCGCACTCTTCTCCACCATCAAATTAGCCCCCTTCACATCCCCCTCCTCCAACTTATCCTTCACAGCCGGGAAGAAAGCCCCCTCATACCCATTTCCCGTCTCCGGACCAAAAATAATATGCTTATATTGTTCCCTCCCAGGAACCCCATGCCCTCCCGTATCAATAGCACTGTTGCCGGGTAGATCCAAAAGGTCAGTTTCGAAGGCAGAAAGTTTGTTGTTGAAGTGCATGCGCTTGCGCATGTAAAAGTTGTTTTCCATGCCTCCGGCGCCGAGGACGTTGGTTGTCCAGACATCTTCGAAGTGGTGGAATTCGGCGGCAGTTGAGGACATGTAGTCTGCGGCGTCGCGGAGAGGTTGGAGGGAGAAAGCGGGTTGGCGGTTTCGTGCGGGGGTTTTCTTTGTTTGTTGGTCTGCGAAGCGCTGGAGAGTGTCCAGATATGGACCCCTGATGGCGTCGGCGTAGGTGCGTAGATCGAAAGGAAGGATAGGTCGATCCGCTACTTCTAGAATCAAGAGAGCCCAGACTTGCGCCAAGACTCGATGCCAGGCCATGTCAGGGTCGCCGAACTTTTTCATCCATTCGAAAGATTCATAGCATGAATGGTAAGGGTATCCATTCTCTGCGCCCTCGAAACCAAAGTCAATTGATGAAGTACCGGCCATGTCCTGGAAAGCCACGTAGTCACTACCAGCACCAAGACCTTCCAGTTGGCTGCGTCGCCCGTCCCAGATCTGCTTGAGTGTGCTGTCATTTCCAGGCGTCGACACTCGGTCAAGAACGTGTATTAATGCACGTTGCCACACTGGACTTCCCGCCGCTCTGAAAACTGGGTCCGGACCATATACTCCCACGTCGACGTTTAGATATGCGACGCCTTGCTGGCGGAGGAAGTCCATGTTGTCTTCAACGTATTCTGTGCTGCCGATGAGATTATACTCCTCCGCATCCCAGCTTATAAACTCAATTGACCGGAGAGGTCTCCACCCGAGTTTGCGCAGCTGTCCGAAGATCTGTACCATTTCCATCAGAACAGCGCTCCCGCTCCCAGGGTCAATTGAGCCGAAACACCATGCATCTCGATGGTTGCCAATCAGAATTCGTTTGTCCGGTTGCTCCAGTCCTTGAATGAGCCCATGCAAGTTCCAGATTTGTTGCTGTTCGTTCTCCTCGTTGATATTTTTGAGATGCACTATAGGAGCTTCCTTCCCAGCGTCTCCGGTGAACCACTCCTTCGTGAAATCGGCGGGACCTCCTACCCAATCTTTGGGCACATGTTTTCCGTGACCTTGCAAAGACTCGAGTAATACCTTTGCATCTCTCCAAGCCAACGGCAAAGATGGTATTTGCGGCAGCGCAGGGCTCGCCTCCGGTTTGAGGCGCTTCGCATCTTTTGTGCTGGCATGTCCAGGTGTGAGAGGATCACCCACCACAAAATTCGACATGGCCACGCTTCCTCGCTGTAGCGAATCTTCAGGCCTCCATGGTCCATCAGGCCACACCGATCCTCTCCCAGATCCGTCATCGACTGGGTCCGAATAGATGAGAGCTCCTACGCAGCCAGCTTCCTCGGCAGCCTTGACTTTGAGTCCACGATCTCCCTGAGTGCTGTAGTACCTCACCAAGGCAATGCTGCCATTCAGAACAACATCCTGTTCTCGCAGCCAGTCAAAGTCTTCCTTGCTGCCTCCATTCGCATATACCAAATGCCCTTCGACCTCGCCGCTCTTACTGCTTCCATGCCAAGCGAAAGTCTGCTGCCTCGAAGGGTCCACGATGTCTTCCTCCAACACCGCTGTCCACTTCTTCTCATTCGGACTCACGATGCTCACGCTCCTTCCCCCGCGATTCGGATAATTGAGGTATACGAAATAGCTCTCCAACGCAATATCATCCAAATTGCCCTCTTCCAACCACTTCTCTTTCATCCATTCCGCCATATACAGATCGCCTTGTGTACCAGCCACGTGATCGAAATCCGTCACATGTCGCAAGTATCCCTCAATCCTCTCCGCATCCACATTCTCTTGTACGTATACCCGGACGGATTCGGGATCGAAGCGCGCCCCTAGATAGCGGTTGTTGCCAGGAAAGACGTCGAGCACGAAGAGCATGTAGATGAGAAGGCCGATCGTGAGGAGACCGACTAAGCGCGCCACGTTGCCAGCAGACATCCGGTAGTGTTCGGGTATTCGAGGGAAAGTGAGCATCGTGCGGCTCAGCCAAGTCAGGCGAGAGGGCGCCGGAGCCGGGGCGTCTTCAGATGTGCTTGTTGATACAGGTGAATAGAAAGAACGGAATGAAGGTAGTCGAATGGAAGAGAGTGTGGCGCCAAGGCTGGAGAAGGAGAACTTGGAGCGTAGTCGATGTCGGTGGTATAGGCGCGATTCTGCTTGCTCAGGATCAGGCGCGGACGGATCCAAGTAGTCCAGCTCTTCCACTCTCCTCCTCTCGTCGTCTCCGACTTCTGGTAGTCTCAGATCGCTGTCCTCGCTGGAGCGCGGCGACTCGACGTTGAAGCCCTGCCTTTCCGCATCGTCGCTGATCTCTGAAGGGCCGCGCAGATTCTGGGAGGAAGAGGGGCGCGAAGAAGTGGCCTCATCGTAGGACGGGATGGGTATGTTGGCGTATCGACGGTACTTGTCCTCGTCGATGTCCATGACGGCGCAGGGCTGGCCGCGGAGGGCCGCGAGGAGCTGCGGAGGGTTTCCAGTCGACAGGTGTATGTTATGTGGTTCTCATGAGAACTGTAGCAATACAACTTCGACGTGTTGAGCAAGTAGGTGAATACCAAGATGTAGTGCCGGTAAAGGGAGTTGTTGGCTGGTGTTTCCTACTACGCCTCCTGCCAATCTATGGGGCTGACGTGTAGCGAGAGCCGTGCCTGAGGCCCAGGGGCGGCGTTAAGGATGTATTTTGGATTCGCTTCCTCTATTATACATCTATCTGTATATATTGGAGCCTATTCCTTGTATATATCGCTGTCGAAATTAACAGGAAACATGTCCCTACCCTTCGCATCTTTCCTGACCCAAATCGAAATACTCACACCGGGACACGTGAACACCCCATATCCTTCCTCATCAATCGTGACTTCTCCCTGCTCCCAACCCAGCAGATCAGTCCATACCTGTCCTCGGTGCATCTCACCAACTGCCATCCGAATCTCGCCCGGACCGCCATTCGACATAACACAAGCCAGACCCGCCCAATGCTCCTCGTTGCCCCTCCTCACAAACCCGATGCAGTTCGGGTTGTCGAGATATTCGTCTTGCTGGCCGTAAGCGTATAACTTCCGCGCAAGAGTCATGTCCGCGAGCTTGCCACCGCAAGCAGGAGGCGCTTCGTGCTCGCCCTTCAGGCCAAAGAGGTCGCCGTAGAAGAGACATGGGTATCCCGCATCTTGCAGGAGGATAGCAGCGTAGGCCAGCGGCTTGAAGAAACCTTCAATTTTCGTCTCCATGGTCTGACCGGGCTGCGTGTCGTGGTTCCCCACGACTGTGACCGCATTAAGCGGCTCAGCCTTGACAAGTGTATTGTCGAAGATCGTTCGAAGATCCGCATCCTCAGTGGTACTCAATCTCGCGAAATTGTACAGTAGAGGCGCATCAAACAACGAAAACCTTCTGTTCATCTTATCCAGCCACTTCCTCATATTATCCGTATCCGCCGTCCAGAACTCGCCGACCATGAAAATATCCCCACATTTCTGCCGCACATTCTCCACCCATCCATTAGTGAAATTCTCCGAGAAGTGCTGCACAGCATCCAATCTAAAACCCTTCAATCCAACTTCTTTCGTGATCCATTCGCCCCAATATCTCACATCCTCTTGGACTTCCGGATGCGAGTAATCAATATCCGCGAACATCATGAAATCCGCATTCCCTTGCTCGTCGTCAACGCTTTCACTCCAGCCTTTGCCTTCGCCTTTCAGCTTGTATATGGCGTTTTTCCCATTCGCAGCATTGAAATCCGTCCCGCTGAAATGATACCAATGGTACTTCATCTTGCTATATTTCTCCCCTCGTCCCGGAAAATCAAACCCAAGCCACGCCTGAATCTCATACGCATCGCTCACCTCCTTCATCCGATCATCATCATCAACTTCCACCGCAAACGCCTTCTCTTTGTGGTCCGCGCCCGCTTTATGGTTCAAAACCGCATCCCAGTACAATCCCACGCCTAGTTCTTTCCCTCTCTTCGAGAGTTCGAGAAGCTGGTCTTTTGTGCCCCATTTGGTCGCTTTGCCGCCCTTTTGGTCGAATTCGCCGAGATCGTAGAGGTCGTAGACGTCGTAGCCGTTGCCTTGGGGACTGCTGGCTTTGCAGCCTGGGGGCAGCCAGATGTTGTCGATGCCGCAGGCCTTGAGGGCCGGGAGGACTCTGAGGAGACGGGTGTAGTGTTTGCCGTCGGCGGGGACGTTCCATTCAAAGGCTTGGAGGAGGGTGGCGTTTGTGGGCATAGTGAAAGCGAAGAAGACTTTCGGGAGGAATAAGAGGGTGGGAATGCTGAGATACGAGAGGACTTGGGGACCTTATACTGACTGTGCCTTAGAAAACCAAAACCTGTTATATCAGCTGCATGATAGCTGGGACGGCTGTGGCGATGACTTGGAACTGGATACCATGGCGTCACGCCCAATGAACAAAGGGCGTGTTGTTCCCACAGGAGCGGAAGCAGGTTTTGACGGCAAGGCTGGCTCTAGCGAGAACATGAATATTGAGATCCATGGCTGAAGTTTTGTTGATGCCCATCAAAACTTGTGCTGTTGGGACACGTTGATATTTTGCAAAAGTTGGGTGTCGGTGTGTGCTGGCCAGGATCCAAGCTCGACTTGCAGCCCCTCCAAAGCTTTCGGGAACAACAGCTGCTGAACAAAAAGGGTTTTGGAACTTTTTAAACCACCAAAAAGATGATCGATATACAGATGCCCTAATTTAATGATTAGACCGATTATACAGGATTTGTAACGTCGACTTCGTTGGTATTGACCCACCATTCTCGGAATCGAACCGAGGATCTTCTCATGACGTGTGATACGAGTGAGACGCTGTACCACTAAGCCAAACCTGATATCAATTAACACGTGCCCTGATATGGTAGGATCAAAGCCGGCAACTTACGGGCCACATGATTGGCCCAAAATGGGAATTTCAACAATATAAAGGTAGCTGTTCTGAGTGGGCTGGAAGGAGCCTGCCCCTCCCACTTGGCATAAGATATCCCCCTTTCTTTTCAACAAAACAGTTCAAACTTTACGGCATTTCGAATGAAAAATAATCGGGAGACAAATTCATGACACGTCGCGGTAAGACCACAGTACCCGCTTGTCTTGTGGGCGGCTGGTGGCGGCCGCTGCTATCCGACGGATGAGATCACCGCTGCCATTGCTGCAACAGAGCAATATGCCTCACTCAGCAGGGAAGAGCATCGGCGAATGCATGGGAACGGGAAAGCAAGATCATTCTCACTTCCTTCGGCTTGTTGTCCGTATCCAAGTCCACCAATTTGGTTTTCAACTACGATACACTTGCAAATATCGATGCTCTCGACCGAGCATCTGAGACGTCGAAGAGTGATGATCTCAAAGACCTACATTTAGTAGAGATATAAGATACAGTGAGTTCTTCTACAGGACGGAAACCTCGTTCTCAGCAGTAATGGTGGCATGCGAATGCGCTGCCAAAGTAGTTTGAGCAATTTCGTCCTTGACTACTCCCTCTTTCTCTCCAGTCGTCCCATTACTCAAAATAAGACAGCCAAGCGATCCTTAGCATCCTAAGCCTTCTCCTCGCCGTCACTCTCCTTCTTCTCGTCACCATCGCCATCTTCCATCTCAACGTCTTCCTGACCTTCTTCAAGAGTTTCCGAACTTCCCTCATCATCCTTGCGCCCGCCATTGACAGTAGCCAGACCCGGGAACAAGGGTCTTCTCGGAGCTTCCGACTCCTTATCGCCAGGCTCTATATCCTCATCAGCCTCTTCCAGTTCGCTCAGTTCACTCTCATCATCCGCAGAATCATGCACACTGCCAGGCGCGCTCGTTTCGACGGAGTGCTCTCCAGAGATAACGGGTCGCTCCCTCTCAATCAGTACCTGCACACGAGGCGCGCTGGAGATCCTCCTTTCCACATCGTTAGTGGAGATTGACGGCGTCTTCGTCTTCTGATAACAAGCTTCTGCGCAAGTGCGAATTTCTCGTCGACCAACGCCTGTCTTTTTACGAGTGGGCGCTACATCTGACGGAGGTGCTACGATCGGCGGTGGTGGCATTGACTGCGCTTCAGCGGTACCATCCAGGTTCATGAGATGGTTCAAGCTCATCATCGGGTTCCTTGGCGGGCTGAGAACTGGAGGTGGTTGCTCAGCTGCCCGCCTAGCGTCTTCTTCTTGCTTCACTTTGCGCTCTTCTTCCCACAAAGGCTTGCTCATGGTGTTGAAAAGTTGAGCGTAAGCGTCGCCAATGAGGTCGTCGATGGCGCCAGGCTTCATAAGCCCAGTATTCAGCTTTTTCAGTTCTTGCACGTCGCGCAGAACGTCCAAAGCTGAAGAAACACCCGTCTCTGTTGCTTGCATCCATCTCTCGAGAGGATCTTTACGTGCCTGGAATTCTTCATAGGGAACGTTGCTGAAGCTCGAAGTCTCTAGACCGTCGGCAAGCTTGGCATGACTCCGTAGAAGACGGAGATAGGCTGCGCAGATGTCTTGCCAGACCGTTCCATGCTCAAAGATGTCGTGCGGACGCCGGCGTACTCTTCGCGCCAGTTGCTCAAGGCCAGCTCGGTCTTTCAGCTGCTCAAGCACCTTGATGAAGAATCGAGTGTAGTGGGCAGTATATACGAAGTGCCTGCCGGGTTTCTCGCTCTCGGGTCGCCACACCTGAAGGACCATCGTCTTGGTAAACATATTTGGTGTCAACTCGTTCTTGGTCGCAAGAGCACGTTCGTCCGGGTCCTGTAGAAGCTCTTTCCCTTGCCACATCAGATTTGCGGTGCAATAAATCATCCGATGATACCAGTTTGACTTGTCGGCGGCGCGCAGATGTCTGAGTACGGCGAGGATATATGGCGTCCAGCCATTCATGCTCTCGGGAAAGGTCTCCTTTGTAGCATATGGAGTATGACGGATAGCTTCCTTTGCCTGCTCCAGATTAATACTACGAGCAATGGTAAGCATCTTGTGCACCACAACGACAAGTTTGTAATGTGGCTCGAGCAGAGGATCCTTCTTGCCATCGGCTTTTTTGTCTTTTTCGGGAAGACAGTCGATGGCTCTGATCATGGCCTGTATGACACGGCCTGCCGGTGGAGCCTCTCCAGTCGGTCGTATGGGGTCAGGAGCCGCGTGCATTTTCCACAGACACTTCGCGATCATGTGATGTACCATCCAGCTGTCAGGTTTGCCCCGTAGGGATCGCTGGTAGAGCGTGTTCGCGAACTTGACAACTGTGTAGACGGGCATTGGCTTCCAAGAGTTCTTCTTCTTGACGCCGGCAGCAATGCTCACAAATCGCTCTACGTCGTGTACGCTGAACGCGACCATATTCAGAGGCTCTCTCGCTGAGCTATACATCCGGTTGGCGAAGTCGTAATACAGCTCTGTGAGTTGGTCGGTAGTTTCAAATGACAGCGATGCCGACCGAAACGCCACAGCCATAGCCATAGTGTAGCAATGAATTGCTTGTCTTTGAAGGATGACGATGTCTTGGAAGTTATTATTCAGCTTTTCTGCCGACCAGACGACATTCTCCTCAATTTTCTGGTCGTACGCCTGGGCCAGGCGGAACCATGTCTCCCAGTTCTCTGCAGTGTGATCTAAATCCTGCATGAAGAACGCAACAGCGATGTCAAGGTCCTCAGTGGGAGTCGCACCATTGCGCTTCTGAGATCGGAACCTTGTGAGCGCGATGTGACCCATCAAAAAGTACCATCCCGTGGAAGCCACCAATGCGTCATCCTTGGGGACAGGTGTGACAGGCAGTTCATTGCCGTCGCCATTGAATGACTGGTACAAATCCAGCGGGTTGACAGGGGATCGTAGAAACGCACGATAGATCTCGCGATTGCGCAAAACGGCATCGGACGCTTTCTTCTTAGGCAGGCTTCCATGCACTTTGTCGATCGTCTCTCTGAGCGAATGTTTTACGAGCTCCTTGATCGGCAACTTCGAAGCTTGGCGCAAAAGTAGATCAACACTCTGCAGCGCGATACCACTGCTGAGGAATGCATCTGGGGTGCATTTGTGCTCTATGAGATCGTGTGATGGGTTCAAGAAGCAATTGAGACGGTGTAAGTCGTAAAGCACCTGGGCTTGCTCGGTTTCGTAGCCGTCGATATGGGTCATGTGGAGAAACTCGTCTTTGAGCATTCGAACGAACGAGCGATTGAGAGCGCTACAGATGCCTCGGAGGCCTAGATTGCGATGTACCACACGAAGAAAGTCGAAGCGGTCCTCGAGCGGTGTCTGGTACTGGTCGGTATTCTGCGCAATGGCCTCCTTCAACATAGCATACAGAACGGTCCAGACGTGGACCTGCATCTCATGGATCTTCTTTGTGATGGTGATAAACGACGGTACAGCCAGTCCATTTGGTAGCAGCGGTGCCTGCGTTTGCCCGATGCGCAGAGAATCGTCCACAACGTTGAAGACTTGAAGAAGCTGGAGAATCTCACCAAAGCTAGAGACGGCGAACTTGAGGCCGATCTCGTCAACACATTCAAGGGCGTCGGCTGCATTCTGGAGAATGTCGCATAGTTTTCCGGACATGTCTTGCAGCAGTCGAACGCTCTTGAGTACGGCGACCTGACGGTCCGCTCGTGGCGTAGAGGCGAGTTCTTCGGACTTCAATTCGTCCAGTACCATACGTATCATACGGAGATAGCAGTAAACGACCATTGGTTTATATGAGATGACACTATACGCATCACGCAATCGTTGCCAGAGGAGCAGACGAACAGACATGCTGCTGGTTTGAAGGAAGCGTATCAGCTCAAGGGGCGTGTCGGCTGGCAAGGAGGAAGTATCCAGCTCCATCTCATCATCATTAGGTCCAGTCTTCACGGAGTCGAGGGTCTCCAGCAAAGGCTCGAGGCTTTCAATCACCGATGCTGGGTCCCGGAGATCTTGATTCGTCACCTTGAAGAAAAAGTCTTTAGTGGTGAGCTTGGAAATCTCGCGATCCAGAGCTGGCACAGAAAGCTCCGGCATGACGGCATTGTTGGGGAGTTGGATTGGAGGCTCGCCAACTTCTATCAGAGTCGCTCGAAGATCTCTCATGCACTCAAGCATGTAGTCTTGTGAGACATCTGAGGAAACGCTGATATGGAAGGTTGTAGCCCAGAGGAAGCGAAGGCTTAGGTGGTCTCCGAGTTGTGGAGCGTCGTCTATGCTTGCTCGACATTGCATGTACTCGCGTACCAAGTCAAACCAACGCTGGAGACGATCGCCTTGAGCAACAACAATGTCTCTCTCCACGCCACTATTTGGCTGCTTGATCAAACTGTAAATGTCAAGGTGTAATTCGAAAATAGACTGAACAAGCTCAGCAGGTTCGGTACTTGCACGGTCGTCGACATGGCGGTCCGGGTCCACTTGCAATTGCTCTAGATTGTCCAGGACTCTGCTGTGGAGACTATCGTCGTAGTTAACGAGGACGCGAACGACGATGGTCTTCAGGTTTTCGGGCCATAAGTATTGAGTATAGCTGCTGGCGTCGGTATCGAGCTTGCCTGGAGACAGCAGGGCTTCGACAAAAGTCCAAGCCACCTCTTGAGTTTGATTCCAGGAGCTGTTAATAGTTCTCAGTAAGTCGTAAACGCCTTCTTCTGGGATGATTGTCAAGTTCGAAGCGGCTTTCGAGCTACTGGTTCCGCCGTGCGTTCCTCCCGCAGCGCTCAGGCTATGCTTCTGTCCAACGTCGAAGTTTTCCCCGCCGTGTAGCAGCAGATGCGCGAGTTGCTCATTGTAATTGTCGAGAAATGATTGGACGTCGCCCCTTGCGATTCTGAGGTCGTGAAGAGATGCGAGAGGGTCGACATCCGGCGTGCTCTCAGATGAAACGATCATATCTTGCCTCACTTTTCGGGCAGTATCGAAGCCGATTATGCCAGCTTTCTCGAACAAATTTGCAACAGTCTCGAACATCCAGTCATCGGCAGCCTGGAATTCGTTCAGTTGCTGTTCGTACTCCCACTGCTTGTTGGCATCTATTATTGCTTGTCGACTGTCTGTGCCATCTGCGTTGCAGTCTCGAGCCCGAATACGCTTACTTCTGATGCGGCCTTCCTCAGTCCCCTCTCCAAGTCCTGCGGCGTCACCTGATCTCTTGCGGGATGGTAACGTCATGGTTGGAGAGTCTTCCATGTCTAGGTCGCCGTCTGGGGATGATGTTGGGTCAACCTTCATGCTCGGATCTGCAGACGCTATCTGCGGTTGAACTGTAGGCTGGCCTTGATCAAGACCCGGAAATTGTTCGTGCAATGTCGTGGGAAATACACCCAGAACGGATGTGAGCAGAGTAGGCGAGACCCGCGGAGGCGTTGGTGGGAGCTCACTGGGTCCCGTGACAGCTGGTGCATCACCGAGATCAAAGGCGATCGGTAGCCCTTGAACTTTCGAAGATGTCCCGTGTTGCTCCGCAATAAGTTGTCGTAGGAGCGTGTCGCCAAGATCGGCCCACGTTGATGGTGCTTTGAGAACAACTCTCTCAGGTTGCTTAGGGCGAGCAGGGCCGTCGCCTTGTCGTATTAAAGCACTCTCCTGCTGTAGAATATCATCGTATGAATGTAGCTTACGCTTGAGGAATTGCGATAGAATCTTCCGCTTGCTCGCTAACAGCGGACTTTGCAAAATGGAGAGATGGTCTTGCAGCTGGAAAACCAGTTCCCTCAGCTGCTCGCCTGCGAAGCTTTCCTCAAGCCCTGGAAGAGACAGGACTCCATTGAGACCTGTGTCGTCTTCGTCCAACACAGATTCGAGGCAGAAACGAGCCACACGCTTGCTGTCCAAGATCTCGCCCGCTGATGCTGTACGTCTCCAAAGGTCTAGATCGCTATCGTCTTTGTCGAGTGCTCGTACAAAATGGTCCAGGGCAGACTGAGCCTCTGTAAGGACCTGATTCAGAGAGACCTTGAACAGCTTGAATTTGGCTGAAAGGGCGTCCAATTTGAATTGGGCATAGTTCTTGTTCGACAGATGAAGGATCTGCGGTAGAGTGCTCGGTCCATTTTCCAGACTGAGTGCAGTCGATTCGATACCAGGCTGAAGATCGTCCCACAGGTCCTCCGTCTCAGGCGTTCCGTAAAGCTCGATTCGTTGCAGCTCAGTCTGCGACTCTGGATACTTGAAGATCTCGGAGTCGAACAACTCCTTGTAGGCTTGAGCGGCCAGGTCGTAAGAGTCCGGACCTTCTGCGTGGTATTTCAGGGCATTCTGATACAGTTTGAGGGACTCCTCGATCTGAATTTCCTTAGTGTCATCGACCTCGATATCGGACTCGTCATCGGACTCGATGTTCAGCGCCTTGAAGCCTGACATGGCGGCCAGTCGGGAGTATCAGCGGGTGTCACAGTGTTCCAGTACTCTGGGAGTGTTAAGAGATGCGCATGATGGGGAATCGAGTGGGCGTGGATGATGGATGTAGGTGTAGGTGAAGTGCTGAAGGTGAAGTGGTCTAAGTCGCGCTCGCCTCGTGTCGCGTGTCGAACACGGGTACCACGGCCCGAGCCGCTAGCGCAAGACTTAGCCTATATTTCTATTGACGGCAGGCGCGAGGGAGCTCAGACTTGGGAGCTGCGCAGTCGACAACTTGCATTCGAACCACCACTTCGATTGCAATTAATATTCGCTTCAACACCAATCGAAATACCGCCACGAAGAATTTGCTGTACCGAACCGCTGAACTTATACACCGCGCAACAGAGATGGTGGCCACGGGAGTGCCAGAGTAAGAAGAGGACTCGTGGCTGGAAGCACATGAGAGACATGAGCTGAGTGAATGTTCGTGACAGACTGTTCGAGGACGATTCCCATTCCGTCATCGAGATCCGAACCGACTCCCTCCAAACACTGCGAGAACTCGGCCCTCCTGACCTTGTTCACCTGATCAAGCAACCCACCAAGTCGTCCACGTCGAAGCAGGTAAGAATGGGAAACATGGAGACCATGAGACTGGCACAGGACAGTGACGCTGAGAATAGTACCAGGTCGGCATATACCACCATACAACAGGCGTCGATGCGTCCTCTTCGGCAAGCTTGGCTGCATACATCAATACCTTGACGTACGCCCCAAGCAGTGCGAGTTTGAAGGTTGCCTCAGGATTATACTGGTATAGCATGCCACTGGCTAGGTCATTAGAGATCAAGCTGACATTCTCAGCTGCTACAATGCGTTTTCGCGGGTTGACATGCGGGTGCAAGTCCAGATTCCCGGGACGGTAGAGAGCTACTGTGTTGACGAGCGAGGCAACAAGCTGGAAGCGACAGAAGAGCATTGGCTGGAAACATACCTCTGCAGCGTCCTGCGAGCATACTCATATGCCGACAATGGATCAGGCGATGTCATCAAGCGCATAATTGGTGTACGGCGATTCAACCCAATCACAAGCACAGAACAAGAGCAGAAATTCCTGGATGCCGCAGAAAAGTTGTTCTTTAGTGGTAAGTGGAGGCAGCATATACATGAAGTTACTCTTGCTAATATATTCATAGGCTGGCAACTTGGATCGGATCCTGAAATCCAGGTACCCAACCTCGTTTCGAACCACTTGACCTCTGGCCTGCTCCACTACTTCAAGACGACTGGGCGATTCGCGTCCGGGATCAACTTGTTCGAGAAGCTCCGCATGCGAGATCCGGAAATTTCCTCCCTACTCGCACGCGTGTACCTCGCTGCGGATGAAGAAGTCAAAGCTGTCCAATTACTGAACGAGGTAGTTCGGGAGCTGCCAATGGACTACTCCATCTTAGACTGCCAAGCCGATTTCTGTAACAAGAAGAACAGGGGCGATCTCGCACTTGAGATTGCGAAACGGGGTGTTGTCTCAGCACCGAGCGAGTTCTGCACATGGGCCCGGCTTGCTGAAGTCTATGTCGGTATGGAGCAGTGGGACTATGCTCTGTTGACTCTGAATTCCTGCCCCATGTTCACATACCAGGACAAAGACGCACCGAGGTTACCAGAGCCAGCGCGGATATCCCTTCCGTTGGCACCAGAAACCATGTGCGACGAAATTGATGATGCTGGAGCAACTCCAGACTCAGATGTCGTTCACCCTACCCTTCGCCGACTATCTGCGGGTAATTACAAAGGCACTTTCCACAAGGCTTACATACTGCTCACCGAGATCACAAAAAAGATTGGCTGGGACCAGCTTCTGAAGATTCGAAGTCAGGTTTTTGTGATGGAGGAGGAGTATCGTCATGAGAAGCAGACACCAGCTAGCAGAAACGCAAGCACAGTCGCCCTCAAAGGCCCCGAGACGCCTCAACCCAATGGACACGGCGAGCTTCGCGAGCAGACGCCCTCCGATGCAGGTACTGAGGACATGATCAACGGCGAGAACGAAGAGCCCATCGCCGCATCTTCACATCTGGACCCCAACGTTTCGAAGCCTTCCCATACGGTTACTGTCCGATCTGGCGCCGAAACGCCTCAACCTCAGCCGCCTTCCGCGAACAATGACCCTTCAAATCCGGCTTACACCCAATTCCAGCATAAGCGGCTGTGTGAAAGATGGCTCGACAACCTCTTTATGGTATTGTACGAAGACTTGAGGATCTATACCATTTGGAGGACCGAGGCTTCCCAATACAAGCAGCAACAACTCGCCTATAAGAAGAGCGCCGAGGAGTGGGAGATTCTGGGAGATCTCGCAGAAAGACTACACCATCCCGATGAAGCGATTGAAGCTTGGCAAGCGTGTTTGAGCATGCGTTTCAGTCCGAAGGCGATGAGGGGCGTGCTCGTTCTTTATGAGCGTCAAGGTGACGGCAGAGGCATGCTCGGTGCTCTCATCCGACTGATCGCTTGGCAGTATCGCTGGTACTCTGAGGTGAGTGAACTAACCCCTAACACATCGAAGCAGTATTACCGCTAACGTCTTCTAGTTCTCGCCCGACCTCCTCTTTACGATTCGCAAACTCATCGAAGAGGACGGCGCTGTCAAGGTCCGAAGCATTGTCCAGGCCACCAGCTTGCCGCAGCACATTCTGGATTTGACGCATCAGTACGCAGCACTGTGCGCAGCGTTCAGGAGCACAGGCACCGACGGCTAGTAGCTAGTAGCGTACTTGCTCTTTCGGAGATCTTGTCTTTCTAGCGGCGGCGTTGTGACGAGATGGAAAAGGGCACCACTAGATGGGATGGAATGTAGGCAGGCGCAGCTGTTTTGCTTTTGCTTCCGAGTGCAAATGAGAAAGTCCATGTTGACATTTTTTGAAGAGTCTCGAAAACGTCCGGGACAGACGAAGACTTGCGGACCATGGAGCGGTTGACCTTGTGTTTAAGGATGTTCTTCGAGATTGGCATGTGATGCGGGTGTCAGGTGAGTCTTGTTTGGTTCCCAACGGGATAGCGCGGTTTCGCTGATTGTCCCTTCCGCAGAACCTTCCGATCGGCGGCTTCTTTTCTGCATCTCCAGAATTGAAGTCGCTTTCCACCCAACATGCCTGCTGCTCATCGTCAGTGCGCCTCTTCGCGCGCTCATCGAACGCCTGAACGATGTCCCCGAGCGCCAATCGCGAAGGAGAAGATGTCCGAAGAAGACAATATCGACGAGATCGAGGAGAGGGTCGAGGAGATAATCCTCGCGCCCACCGGAGACGTTGTCTTTGTCTGCTCCAATGACGACGACCTTTACGACCGGTTGATGTAAGTGCGCTTGTAATATTGCCTGCGCGAGCCACTAACTGCGTGTAATCCCCGTATCCGGGTGTCATCTGCGCTCGTCAGCGAGAAGTCCCCCGTGTTCAAGGCAATGCTGGCTCCGAGATTCCAAGAAGGCACCGATCTTGCTGCCAAAGGATATGTCGAGATCGAACTGCCAGACGACTGTCCACGGACGATGCAGCTGATGTTCAAGGCTTTGTACGGCAGACATGACCTGATTGACTGCACCGACTCGACTGTGCACGTATTTGCCCTTGCAGACGACAAACATGATTGCCTAGAGGCACTTATCCCATCCGCACGCATCCTCATCAAACATAAACTCGACATCATCGACCGCGACATTCCCCGCTCATTTAGCGGCAAGAAATTTCTCTGGGTACACTCGGGACTGAAACAGCTTCTGGAATACTGTTATACCTTCGAGCTGCAAGAACTTTTCAAAGAGGTCGGCTTGAAGTATATGCTGCACTGTCGTGGGCCCAATAGCAGAAGGTCTGCGAGCTTGCCGGATATTTCTGGTAGGTGAACCAAAACATAACCGAAGATCAAAGCACACACTGATAACAACGCTCACCAGCTGCTCTCGAAGCCGAGCGCCAGAAAAACCGTCGAATCAGCGCGTCCATTGCAAATTTGCTGTTCACTTACGACAACTTGCGCGACAAGAGCTGTTTGCCGACGTGCACTGCCAGTGATCAGATTGCGGGCAACCTCCAACGAACCTTTAGAAAAAGTAAATTTCAACCTTCACCTCCTCTTGTGCTATGATAATGACCGTTCTCTTAAGAGCTTGCTGCGTACTATGTCCGAGCCTGATCTCGCTGGCGTTTAGGACCACGGTGCAATCGCCTGTTGTGCAACATGCGCCACAACTCGTGCACTCACCATCGCCACAGAGACTGCATCTCTGAAAAACGAGGCACAAATTATCCGGGTGGGACTCCGCCAACTGAGTTTGGATCGCATACGGGAGGGCTGTGGAGTTTTCGAGAAGGCTGGCCGTACGGCTGAAACGCGAGAACTCGCCTTCGTTGGTCACTACTTTACTGAAGAAGAGGCGGCCTAGCCAGAATCGCTCGAGCTGTGAGGCAGCCGTGCCAAAGGATTGGCATGTGACTGTCAGAACAAGGGTGCAAACGAGCGAACAATCGACAAGAGCAATTCAGAGCATGATTGGTTGCACACGTGACTTCAATATGTATGTGCTAGCGTCAACTAGCGCGGAATTGGTGATTCTATCTTGCTCGGCAGGAACTCCCAACTTGACTTCCTTCTTCATGGTGCGAAGCGTCTCTCTCCTTATTTCCACCCCTTCCCTCTGCATCGATCGCCACCTCGACCTCGTCAGCGCTCTACTCGCGCACAGCATCAACCGACACGATGACCGAAGCGAAGCACGTCGACATTGTCCCAAATGAAGAGGTCGTCTTCGTCTGCACCAACCTTCTCAAGACGGACAAACCGACCTCGCAATTCGAGCCCTGCACTTGCATATGAGCCTCCAGCCGCTGACGGCTCACAACGCAGTGTCCGCATCTGAGTTTTCCTCCGCCCTAGTCAGCATTGGGTCCTCCGTCCTCAAAGCCATGCTGCGCCCGAAATTCAGAGGAGACACCTCTCCCGCAACCACCGGCTCTGTCGAGATTGCGCTACCTGACGACGACCGGGATGCCATGATTGTTCTGCTCGATGCATTGCACCTCTGCAACAAGGCCCTGCCCATTACGCCTGGATTGGCCATCCTCCGGGCCGTGGGTGCCGCTGCCGACAAGTATGATTGTGGCATGGCCATGGCTCCAATCGCCTATATTTGGATCAACAAGAGTTTTGACACTGCCAACGTCCTAACACTTCAATGTTTGCTGGAAGCGGCCTATCACTTCCACCAGCCGGACATGTTTGAAGCGATCGGAAAGGAAAATGGTGTTCTCCGGCCAGAGCTCTGTCGTAAAAGATACCGGCGAACTCACCCTCGTGCTCAGTTAGCCAATACATCTTCATTTGCCGATCGGGATAGCTCTGATACTGTTCCAGACGCGCTCGAGGCAAAGCGGCAACTTGCCATTACTGCACTATTTATCTTACTGCACTATTTATCTTCCTGCAACACGCAGTACCCATAGAGTGCCACACGATATGCACCGCCATGGAAGAGATCAGCAATCGCATTCTGACAGTGCTGAAAGATGCTCGGATATGGCACACTTCCACACCCTTCCTTCAACACAGCTATAGCCTTTCTATGGCTTCTCAGAATATGCGCAAGCACAAACTCAGTACTCGCTTCCTGGATATGAAGACTTGTTGCTGGGGACCTGGTGAGGTTGGAAGGGAGGGTGGAGAGTGCCTTTTCCCCAGCGTTCGCGCTCGGCGTAGTATGAGGGGGTCCAGACGTTGAAGGGGCAGTTGAGGTGCAGGGGGTTGGGAGAGGTTACGGCGAATTTCTAGATTGCTAGTTGGAGTTCGGCGAGGAGGGTGAGGAGGCGGCTTGGTGGTGGTGTGGTCTGTTCGACTCCTTCGTGCTTCATACTATCGATAATGTGCCGTGGCATCTCAATGGCACCGTCTAGTCTTTGAATCTCCATATTGGATGTGTGCGTTGTGTTGATGTAGAGTTGGTGGTTGGGAGTTGATGAAGACGAGGTGAGGTCGAGGTCAAGTGAGGAGTAAGGAGGCTTTGGAAGCGCCACCCAAGGCAGCTGCAGTGAATGCTGAGCTGGCCTGCAGCACCGATAACTAGTAATAAGAAACGGTGCCTCCACCACCGGTGAGTCTACATGGCAAACATTGACCGGCCTCTTTCTACGAATGCGGCCGCCCGTGGCGGCAATGCATGTACTGCTGAGCTACGCATATCTTGCGAGCTAAAGTGTATTTATATAATACATATTGGACATTATACGTGAGTAGACCCTCTAGTTCTACAAGATATTATTCTTTCACTCCTCCAAAAACCCCTTGGGAAGCTTCTCTACACTCTCCACCGTACTCTCCGACTCACTCCTCTGATGCGCCTCCACCACCTCCACCAACGCGACAGGTCCCTTCCTCGACGAAGGCCTTCTCTCACAGAAATCTCGCACTTTCTGCCTTACTTCTTCATTCTTCGACATCAAAGGCTCTGCCGGAGCCGTCTTGGGCCTTAGTAAAGCCGCCTCGGACATAGGCAAGATTCCCAGCTTCCTGGTATTCTCAAATCTCTTGAAGCCCACAAACTTGCTGATTTTCTCGCGGGCGAGCTCTTCTTCTGTCAGGCCTGGGCAGTATGATCGGATGCGGCTGTCACGAAGATTGAGAGAGGTAAAGAGGCGTGAACCGCGGGATGAGGTGGAATGCGTTGGTAGTTCGTGGACTCCATCGATTTCGTGGACTTTCTTCTCCTCGACTGGTTGTATCGGGCCCTTCTCCAAGTCGCCTTCCAATTCGTGGATGATAGTTTTGGGAAGGCCAGCTTTGTCTCCGCCTTCAAGAGGCACAGACAGTCGTCGACTATGTCCGTAACTCTCGCCAAAGCGCAGCTTAGGGAAGAGGCGAGAGATTAGGCCTTTGAGGGTTGGGATGCACTACGACAGAGTCAGTCATTACCATCGACAAATACTATGGCAGGACTTACAGAACAGATGATGCCGACATTAACTTCCAAGCTACTGTATGTGGCAGCCATCGGGTTGTCCCAACTGACATCCGTGGATACCGAAATGACGTAAAGAGATTGGAGTCGCAAGATCGAGATGGCGCAGACAATCCCTCCAAGACTGAAGATAGCGACGAGGATGTTCTTCTGTTTCGCTGGCATACGAAGTGTTCTCAGAGCAGGAATCGGCAGTACCGCTGTGGCGATGTCGGTAAGGATATTAACGGCAGCGTTCGCAAACCTGATGCACATGAGTATCCGTGACCACCATGCTGATCGAGCCGGACTTACCAAACAGCCAGTCTGTTCAAGCAGGTTCCGTCAACAGTTTGGTCCCAGAGCGAATTTATTGGCGTGCAGGCAAACACCGCGCTCAAGACGGCCCATACCGTCCAAGCAGAGATGATGCCCATCAGGATGTACGCCGCCTTCCTGGAGCCGCTGCCGTCGGGCAGGATACGAAGATACTGATAGAGGATGGAGATCTTGACGGCCCAGAGCGCGAGGTAGTAGAGCCAGACCGATGCCCAGAACCATCGAAGCGACATTATTCCGTCGGTCATACTGAGTGTGTCTTCATGACGGCCCATGCCATACACGACTAACGAGAGAATTAGTTCTTCTATGCACTAGGTCGGAGGGAAATGGTTGGACTTGCCTTGCTCACACATCGTAACGGTCACCGCAACAGAGAGGACCTGTATGTTCCGGTCAGCAGACTGATGGTGCTTGGGGTAAGTTCCGTTACTCACCAGCCCAATGGCAATGAGCAGGTCGTCAACACCGGCATTCCTGACGATGATTTTCCGTGTGTATAGCCGCGATAAGGTCAAAAAGCCAGCAATGGCAGTGAAAGTGGTGATGACTATGACCACGGCTGCACCAGACGCATGTCCTCCGGATACCATTTTGAATGACAAAAAGTGATCGTTGAGGTTGCTGGTCGGTGGTCTTTATGAGGTTCAGCGCTTCTGTGCCACCAGGGCGTAAGTTAATAGCTGGAGACTCGAAGGCCAGAATGGAGGCGCAGTGCTTGCGCGCTTGACCCGTTGCTGGTAGTCGCGATTGTTTGTATGTGGTGATGGGGTTCTGTCGTCGCTACAACGAGTGTGCGCTGTCGGACCGGCGACCTGGTAATTAGAAAGGAAACAAATGACTGAGATCGATGCCCGCTGGACAGACGACAGCGAAATCTGCACGCGTGAGAGAAGAAGAAGAGGATACATATCCATGTGGAGTCGAGAGCATAGCAGCATCGCACTCCTGTCCGCGCCTCGCCGTTGTGTAATCCTTGTCTGAAGGGCGAGCTATCATTTCATCAACCTTTTACGCCATCAGGTAGTTTAGGCATTTTCCTGTGGGTTAGACTATTGGGGCCACATCGAGATCTTTAGGAGATGCCGCTACAGTCACCTAACAGATAGGCCTGGTGTGTGGCGAGCGGTGCCCCACGACTTTGCTATGCAGGTGCTGTGATGCCAAAGTGCAAGAAAGGCAAGCGTTGACAGGAGTGCAGCAGCGATCGACGCCTTTGCACTTGGTTTGCAGGGATTGGAATCTTGAACCGATATGCATCTCGTTGATCATGCGAACCATTCTGCATGCTTCGAAGGCAGCTTCTGTTCTTCGGAATCTCCTGTTGGTCAACTTGATGTGACAGCTGTTCGGCGGGGTGTCAACTTTGTTGCTAGATCCATCCTGAAACACTACACGTGATCGGGATACGATGAAGGTGAAACCTCGATGGAGAGGCGAGGGCGGACCCGAAGCCTGAATGCTGATTGGTGTGAGAAGATTGACTTCAACGGCTGTCAGACACGACAACGTCGCCCTTCTTGCCTGCATGTGCACCTCGTCGGACATGACAATAACGATGCGATGGTATCATGCATCAGGAGCTGCATAAGCTGGTAGGCTGGGCTGGAGAGCCAGAATATGTCCGCGACTTGAAGGCAGAGTCTGACAGCTTGCGACCACATCATCTTCGCTGGTGAGCTGCCAAGGCTTCTCAAACCGGATGTGTCGGCGCCATCGCTAGTCCTTCCTCAAAGCCTGACGTTGAACGGTTGCCAATGTGACAGGACTTTGGAAGGCGTTTTTCTTGCTGGTGAAACCACCGGGCAGAGCTGAGCGGGAGAAAGAGCTGGGGAGGTGAAAGGAAAGTATCGAGGCGTGAAAGGCAAGAGGTCGACTCGTACGTGTGCCGTGTTGCTCGTGCCGCACCATGCAGCAGAATCCGAGAGCCATAACACAGTGCTCCACAGGAGGCGGCGATGATCAGAGCTGATGCTGGTGATGGACAGGTTGCCGTGTCTCAGCGCAGTGCCGCCGCCGTCGGAGTGTTGTTTGGCTGCCGCTTGTGGCAAAACATATCGCCATCCTTGGGCACGGCACTTAAGGAGAGGAATCGTGATCTGAAGTAAAGAGCATGTGTATGTATGTATATTGTAGAGGAGATGGCGTGGTTGCAGTCTGGGAGACAAAGAGGTGCGCACGACTATTGGCAATGACGGCCATAAGTCTTGAGTCGTCACATATCGCGGTGACATTCTCCTCGACAACGACAATACACACTACTCATGTGCTTTGAAGGCGACGGTATCTCTCTCGTACCTCTCGACCGACAGGCTTCGGGCTCGGGTATCAAGACACGCTGTACAGCAGCTTCACCAGACCACCCAACAGTCCGGAGAACGTCAATTGTCAGAATCAAAACCTGGTCTCTGCTACACTATTTCACATCACCACCCCTGTGGTACTCTGAGGTCACCGCCCTCCGCAGCCTCGCTCTCATGCTCAACAACGAAAAATCTGTGGATCTTGTCTGGCGACGCTAGTCCTTCCTGACTAGTGCTTCTCGAGAATTGTGTCGACTTCTTGCCCCCTTTGCCGCCGTGATTGCCCGTGATGATGGTCACAGTTCGTCCCTGGTCGGGCGAGAGCTGGTCCAGATGACGAGAGAACGACGGCGTGTGACGACTCCTGGAATGCGGATGATCACGATGTCCACTGCTACTAGGGCCGAAGCGCGAAAATGCCATGCGGATGAGAGGGCGGAGAGTGGCGAGACAACCAGCAGTGATGCCGATGCCTACTTCAATGGTCGTCCAGATGGCTACCCCGACAGTGTCGTATAAAAAGTCTCCGTTCCACCCATCGAAGCTCTCTGACAGAGAGCCGATATACGGCAGTCTCACGATCGTCGCGGTGCTGCCGACGGCCGCAAAGGCCAATATCCCCGCGACCAGTCTCTTCTGTCTGAGGCTCATCTGGAGATCCTTGACAATCCAGATTGGCAAGAGAGCCAACGTCCAGTCCGCGACGACATTAAGAGCCGAAACGCCATATGTCAGGCCAATGATGATGGACGGGCTGAAGAAGAAGGGTCAAATAGTCAGCGAGTATCTAAGACATCGGGTGCCTCTTCTGCTTACTTCACGCAGTTCTTATGCGCAGGATTGAGATCCCACCAGTCGTCTATCGGCCAGCACTGGAAGACTATAACCAGAAAGAACCCTGTCCCAAAGACCGATGCCAAAATCATGATGATCCGAATGATCCACACGTGCAGCGGCCGCGTTGCGACGCGTAGAAGGAAGAAGCCGACCGAGACCTTAAGCAGCGATGTCGACAAGGTATAGAAGATCTCGCAAAAGAACCAGAACTAACAACAGGTCAGTCAGAGCCTGACCAAGTGGGCAAAGAGAACGTACCGACAATGCTCTCTGCGCTCTCCATGGCTCCAAGTCATCCAGGTGTTCGCCCGTACCGTACACCACACCGCCAAGCTGACTCGCGAGATATGCCGTGAAGAGCAGCTGCGTAATCAGCATCGTCCAGTCATCGACACCGAATGCTCCAAGCATTCCCGCTCGGACGAGCACTCGCAAGCTCACGGAAATCCATGAAAGAATGAAGAAAGTGATGGCTACACCGAGCACTGCTGTTCTCTCCTCGCTGAACATGACGAACCTCTCAGAGATACGTCCCGGAAGAATTGAAACAGCAATGAGAGCAGCGATTCTGTTCCCTCGCTCGAGCTCCCACTACCAGACTCCACCAACATGGGTCATCGAACCAATATATCCCTCCCATTTCCTTCACCTTCCCAAATTATCTTGACCCCATTCTCATGCAGGAACCACAATTCGCGAGTCAAAGTACGCGGCACCATGTCGGCTCTTGCGCCCGCGTAACAGAATTGGATACCTGTAGAACGGAGACGCGTCTGGAAGAGGATTCCATGCCGGCACGCCTTCGGGTTTACAAGCGAGTTGTGAGTAATTCCAGGTTTGTGTTGAAGCGTGCAGATGGGAGAACTGCCGGGTATTTGGGACGAGGATTTTTTCAGGTTGGCGAATTTGACGCTAGCGGAGCTCTTGCCCAACAGGGGTGAGTGAAGGGCTTCGGTTCGATATCGAGTGGCGAATTGTGGATGTTGGAGTTATTCCAGCTGGTGGATGCTCGAGATTCGAGTATTCTACAAAGGCATATTGGAAGAGAGCAGCTATGCCATAGTCATGCGGAATGAAGAGCATGGAGACTCAAAAAACTCAATAACGAGCTCGGAATTCATCAATTGCAACTCCGTCTCCCTCGGCTCATGCGCCCGAGCAAATGCCTCATCAACCGGCACATCACACTCATGAGGTTCCTCTTCATAATGGAATAACTCTCAGCCATCCGAATCATCCCAACCCCATTCCTCAGGTAGTTCAATTCTATAGCTATCCGTGTTCCCCAACACCTTCCCAATATCATCGATTGCATTAACATAAACTTCGTCCACATATCCCTTCATCTGAAACCTCGTCTCGAATCTAGTACGTCCTACACTCCCAAGCAGCGCGCCTGTGAAGGCATAGCGTACTTCCCAAGAGTCTGCCTCTGTGGCGCCGTTCCAGCTCATGTAGACGACGGTTGTCGAGCCTTCCGGGTCTACGCTGTATATGGAAGCCTTCGTGACTGGAGGTTCGGTAGGGAAGCCTGTAAAGTTGTGCTTGTAGGCGCGGTAGGTGAAGAGCTGACTGCTACTGAATTCAGCAGCCATAACGGGACCGCCGTCGCTGGTGTGTTCGGATATGAAGCTGTTATCGGACCACGCAGCAAACACGTTGCCATTCGATAAGCGTTGGAAGTTGCCACGAAGGTTGGAGCGACCATTATCTGGTCTTATCCATCGTTTGACGAGGGTAGCGGTCAAAGTGTCTGCGTCCGACCGGATCTGTAATGCGGATGAGGTGTTGGCCGTATGTGTGATGCCGTCGGAGGCATTATCGAGCAGAGCGATCATCTCAGTCTTCTCGTCACACTCATCTTCCATCTAGCGAGCATCGTATTGGCGGCTAAAATTGAAGCCGTCCTTCTTGAAGTCCGATTTGCGGCCTCCAAGTCGCCAGATGATCTTCCGGATCTTGCCAGGTACCTTGTAGACCGCATTGGTATATCTAGAGTTGATGAGGTAGTCGCCTTCCGCATTCTTGACGATGCTGTTGCCATGAAACCAATTCCATGAGGAGGGATAGGGTCCGTGAAGTGATGAAACAGCCACATTGCTCTCGGATAAAGACACTTCAGGATGAGCCCACCACTCGAACAGATCCTCACCAGTCTCGAGATCAACCTCACGAATGCCCATGTTCATAATCCATCCATATGGCATCTAGTACCCGGGAACGATCGTAACATTGACGTATTCCTCGCGCATGGTGAGGAAAAGCACCGCAGTGCCGCCATTGACAAGACTCAGCTCGTGCATGTTCCAACCCGGCAGCTTTGGAGGAGCCATGACTTCTTTGATGGTGGGTATATGAGCTGTCCATGATAACGCCGTGGCCTGTGGTATCGTTCTTGTACCTGTAAATTGTCGCGGATGGGACGTCGGTTCCGTTGATATTCCATGATCGGAAGTCGCATGAATTCTGGTTCTTGAACAGGCAGGCTCCGCTCCAGACAGGGTTCTATTGCGCACTGTCAGCCCTTGACGGTGTCTCTTAGAGAGCGATTACGACCCACCCCTCCTTGGTCATAAATATGAGGTCTAGTCTAGCTTAAACCGACGAGTAGAAAGTCAGCATATATTTTCGACAGGGTGTCACCTTACGGGCAGAGCAATGAACACGCCGAATAGTATCTAAGAGCAGAGAGTGGATGACCAGCATTTGTCTGAGACATTGACCGGCTCTTCGCGTTCGCTTTCGGGTTCTCCAACTCACTTGGGCGGACTGGCCTTCTGTGAAATCTCCGCATAAGGTCCGAGAAACCAATATCCAGGAGTGACTCTGTCCCAGTCGTAGACGACGACGTTGAAACGAGGAGCTTTCAACTCCGGCCGTGTAACGAAGCTCGTCAAATCGTCATCTGAACCGGGCACCACTCCTAAGTCTAAGGCAGCATGGCCGAAGACAACGATGCCAACGAGTATTAAAACCGATGACAGCTGCATGATTTGCAAAGAAAGTAATGCAAATGCAAGCGAGCCGCAATTGACAGAGCGAGAGCTTTTAACATCCCGCCATTTAATCGCAGCTAAGAATCGACGGAATTTGACATAAGTGAAGTGCGGCTGCTATTCACATCGTAGACACGGTGTGAACGCTATAGTCGAGCGGCCTCCGCTTCAGCTTTAGGCTGAATGAGCCCTTACTTGTGTTGGTAGGTAGGCGTGATATCGAAGAGCATGAGCTTGTTGTAGTACAGCAATCGACATCAGGCTCAATTTTCTTTCCGCTGGTGCATAAGAGCGTTGCTCATGAAGCTATAAAAGCCATAAGTGCAGTGATGGATGTTCGCAAGAGGCTAAGATCGTATGCAAAACAATTCGATTTCTACTCTCGAGAGTTTCCATGTGCCGGAGCTAAAGTGACGAAGACGTAAGCAAGCAGGAACAAAAGAGTGTCTAAGGAAGGAGGTGCTTCAAGAGCAAGAACTTATCGTAGCATAGCAGCACTGGGCGCAGGCCGTCACAGCCGTAACATCTGCAACGCTTGATTAGCACTGAAGCTTGGCACGCTAAATCAACTTCGCCCTTCATCAGAATGTTTTGTGGGATGCGATGGAACCGCTGAGAATACGCATATCGCTATGGGCCGCAGCAGTGATTCTTTCGAAGGTGTTGCGCAAAGGATTGATTGTGCTCTGCTTTAGCCGCATTAGCTGGGAGCAAACAGACCGAAAGTTCAATCGTTGATGCTAGGATCCACCCTTCTGATCCCCGTCCTATGCAACACCATTGTATGGCTACAGAACAGGTGAGTGGTCAATAACGCCAGGAGCCGGCGAATGGTTAGTAGAAACAAGCGACTGACTGATGAAGGAACCGCTCTGATATTTGAACGGAGCGAAGGATACGCCTAAACATACAACTTGTCATGCTGAGTTCGAATCGAAGTTGCGCATATCGAGAACAGTCACTCGGAGAGAAAGAGAGAGGGGGTTGGGGTTTTGACGGAGTCAATTCTACGGATGATGCGAATGCCACTGCGATTTCAGTGTAGTCTATCCCTGTTCTCACTGTAAGCAAATGCACCCGTACTTCGACCGCCAAAGACTCGAGTTGTGTTACTCCCCTTTGATTACCCAGCCTGACATTTAGTCTGCATTGGCGCTGCATCTCCATGGTTAAGGAATTCTATGTGTCTTTGACGGATGCTGGAATCCTTCATGGAATATAACGACCGTGCCTGACGTACCGTCGACGCTCCACTGAGGCGTCGACCACGGGACAGGCAGTGTGACGTCGGCGATGTGTTGACAATCGAATACAGCAACGTCCGCTCCTGGAAGCATGATACGACGCGGACCATGTGCGGCGGCAGACATACCTTAGGGTCTCGAGTCGGGAGAGACTGATCGCTGCGTCCGTACGGCAAGCGGCGATCTTGGCCTGGGCGATGTCGTCGCTACGGTCGTCGAAAGAAAGTGCTCCTCAAAGCGATTACTGTCAGAACGATTCTAACGGGGATCCAACCGATGAGTGTAGAGAACGTTCAGCTCGGAAAACATGGGCGACAGCAGAGACGTCGCTCATTGCCGTCGTCTCGCGTATGAGTATCTCCATGTTCTACCATACTGTAGTCCATCATCAGCTTCATCACTCCCTCAGATCAGCTTCCCAAACACATACCTTGTCACACTCGCATCCCATCCACGCACTCTCAACTCACCACGTCCGCCACCCGAGGAGCCCTGCTTCTTGCCTCGCTCAGCGCACTCGCTCGCGCTACACCACATTACCCAGCCCCTGGCTCGACCGTCACATTTTGGAAGGATGCCGGTTGTGACCCAGCCAGTGCCCAGTACGCCGCCCTTCTGCCCTCCAGTGGCGACGACTGCATCTCGGGCTCGACAAGCTCGGGCTGGCCAACTAGCGCGGACGACGACAAAATCCAGATCGCATACTTCACCGCCTCCGGTCTCCCCGACAAAGAGTTCTCCCGCAACCTTGAACATCGTGAATCCAGCGCTGACAAAGGTCTCGAGGCTGCAACATGGCCATCTTGAAGCAGGCCAATGTTTCCCCGCAAGACTGTGGTTCTGCTATTGAGATGATCACCGGTGGTGAGGAACCCACATGCCGCCAAGGAAAGCTGCCCAAAGCTCCGGAAACGGATGCGTTCTTGTTCCTGGTAGCTCGAGGGTGAAAGCCCGTGACTTGAACTCAACCGAAACTCGCCATGCCTCGAGCAAGGATGTGACATCCGTCAAGCGATCCGATATCCTCGATCGCGTCAGCAAACAGTTGGTCAAGCGTGACTGCACCTTTTCCAGCACCAGCAGCCCAAGCAAGACTCGTGGTAAACAACAGGTCGTTTCGGATCAGGTCAGTCCCAGCTATGGGTGAAGGCAGCGCCACATTGAATACCATTCTGACCTTGACCAAGTCAGCTGCCTAGGTGGCGGTGATTCTTGCTCGCTGTCGTATTCTACCACGCTGACTGTCGGTTCTTCCAACACTTTTGGCGTTTCTGACTGTCACTGCCGGCGGAGACTTCTTCATCGATGTCCAGGACACCTTTAGCTTCAGCTACATGTACACTTATAGCGAATCAACGATGATGGGCGAAACCACCACCATTACAATCCCAGCCGGTGAGACGGGCCACATCACCTGGACTCCTGCGGTCTACTGTGTCAGCGAAACCTTCTCTGGTAGCTGCGACTGGATCACTGGCTCTGGCGTCGCTTGTATTCCTCTCTACGTTGGTGGTTGCGCAAGTGGCAACCCAGATGGAGCCTACGCGTTCCTTCAGTCAGAGTAAACCATCGTGGCTGGTCTTCATAGAGTGGGAGGAGGGCGGTGGTGAGAGGGAAGCTTAAGCTCCTGTGTGAAAAGTGAGCTTTCGGGTGTAAATAGACCACGTCTTTCGCTTCTGTTCATGGTCGGGGGATAAGAGAGAATGCAAGTGTCAGTAAAAGTCTTCACACCCTTTTCAGTCTCACGAGTATACCTTTGGCGGATAGTCCATGTAGTCCTCGCATCCGTCGGGTCCTCAAGCATAGAGAAATATCCGGACTTCATGAAGTAGTGCAAGTACGTGAAAAGCAAGGCGCCACAAGACTGATATGCAACGGGAAGATCGCATGTCGTTTCATCCATGGAACGTGATCGATGCGGTATGATAATATACAGAATCGTCTATCGAAGCGTGAGCCTGGCTCGAAACAGTCGTACATCCGCGTGGGAGGCTTATGCGTAGAAGTTGACCGTGTCCTGCACAGAGATATTAGCATGTCTGCCCGTCTCGCGTCTCGTTTTCGCTCATCAACACGTACCTTCTTCTTGGCTTGCACCTCGGCGATCGCATCAACGTAGTGTTCATGGGAGATCTTGCTCTGCCCACTCCGCAGCGCAATCATACCAGCCTCCACGCACACCGCCTTCAGCTGCGCACCTCCAAACTCGTCTGTACTGCGGGCCAACTCAGGCCAGTTGACGCCCTCATCCACCGTCATCTTTCTGCTGTGGATTCTCAAAATCTGTGCTCTTGCTTCCTCATTCGGTAGCGGGAACTCAATCTTCCTGTCCAGACGTCCAGATCTCAGCAGCGCAGGGTCCAGCACATCCACTCTGTTCGTCGCGGCAAGCACCTTGATTCGGTCGTCCGAAGCGAAACCGTCAAGCTGGTTGAGAAGCTCCAACATGGTTCGCTGTACTTCTCTGTCACCAGACTTCTCGCTGTCGAACCGCTTCGTACCGACGGCATCGAGTTCGTCGATGAAGATGATGGAGGGTGCCTTCTCCTTCGCAAGAGCGAAGCAGTCGCGGACAAGCTTGGCACCGTCACCAATGAACATCTGTACGAGCTGGGGTCCGGCAAGCTTGAGGAAAGTGGCGTCGGTTTGGGCAGCACACGCACGCGCGAGAAGGGTCTTTCCAGTTCCGGGAGGACCGTACATGAGAGCACCTGTTTAAAAAATCAGCTCAAGTTCGTATCCCAGAATCGTGTATGATATACCCTTCGGCGCCTTGATGCCGATCTTCTTGAAGCGCTCAGCCTCTTTCATGGGCCAGACAACAGCCTCAACCAGCTCTTCGATTTGCTTGTCCAGTCCACCAACATCAGTATACTTTTCAGTAGGCTTCTCGTCGACCTCCATAGCCTTGACTCTGCTGTCGTACTCGGCGGGTAGCGTATCGAGGATTAGATATGAGTCCTTGTTGACGCCAATAAGATCACCAGGCTTCAGCTTCTCGTGGTCCACGAGTCCGATCAGCGGGAGGAAGATGGTCTGGCGGGTAGAGGTCTTAATGACGGCCGACTTTCCGACACGGGTTGCGTCGAGGTCGATGTTGGCGCCCTCTTCTGCAGCCTCAGCAGACACATCCAAATCGAGAATCTCAACGACGTTGCCAACGAGGTACGGTAGTTGTCTGAGCGTCACATGTCAGCTATTAGTTATCCAGCCATCCCGCAGCATGCACACAGCTTACCTGTTGTTGTCAATCTTGTCGACATTATCCTTAATCTTGTCGGCCATGCTCTGCTTCTCGTGGTTCAGACGCTGAAACTCCGACTTCATGATGCGTGTGTCGTTCTCGATTAGTCGCCGCCGGGCAATGATGTCGCGTGTGGATGAGTTGAGGATCTCCATGTCGATCATATCCTCGTCCTCTTCGTCCTTCTTACCGTCCTTCTCATCCTTCTTGTCATCGATGTCCTTCATCTCCGCATCGCCGCCGTTCTGGTCGGGCTTCTTGTCCTTGTCGCCGTCGTTGTTCTCCTCCTTCTTGCCATCGCGCTCCATGTCATCGAGATCTTCGAGCGTCGACATGCTGGCGGAGTTGTGGGGCTGTTTCTAGGCCGGTAGGGGGTCTGAATTTGTATTATGCTAATGGGGTGGCGGACGGGGTGGAGAGCGGTGGCAGATGTAGTGATGAGGTGCACGTTGATGTCGGTTTTCAGGTGCTCAGGCAGCGAACGTCTACGCGGAGCTCTTGAGCAGAGCCGCGCTATTATGTAAGCGAACCTTCAGTCCGGATCACAAGCAAACTTGAACTTCGTCTCCTTCCTTCCTTAGATGTCTTCAATCATTCACTTCCTTGGGGAATTTAGGGGTCCTGGACACGCTGCGCATCACGTCCTTCGGTTCAGGACAAGGCGTCCCATAAGACCTCATCTTTGGTGAAGGCAATGGCCTACGACATGGCACGACCTGGCCATTCGGAACCTACAGCTCAGAAAGGAAACATCTCCTAGACCGCTTTGTTATGGTCAACTCATATCCGCCCTCCGATGGCGATATCACTGCGGGTGAGGCTTTGCGAGGAACGCCGGAGATGGGTGCCGTTCCAAAGTCCGGCTCGATATGGTTATCTCCATCCCGACATATTCTATGGTCAAGAGGCATCGACCTGGCCTCTTCGAACGGGATCTGGCAATGGAAGAAAACAAGCTACAGGCGCCTATCTCCAACTATTCTGACCCTCGACTCTGTCAACAATGACCCAGCCCTCCTGTCCATTGGTGCACAGCTCATTGGTCGCCAATTTGTGCAACGTCTGTCAAACCCGCAAGACTCATCAAAGTCATTGTTGGTCGGGCTGAAACCAAACTTTGAATTCGGTTGTATGTGGCACACGAATCCATTCTGACAAGACAACGCCATTGGTACTGAACAACGCAATTCTTACCAAGGGGGTATATAAGGACCGTTCTCGCCGCACGAAGAAACCATCGTTTCTGCTCTGCATCAAGTCCACTTGGCTTGCTTGGACTGATACACATTCATTCATGCGTCTATCAGCACTCTCTCCAACGAACATCCACATCAGGGACAAGACTACCACCCCAGAAACACCACCATGTTCGCAGCGCTCTTCGACGCCCTTTGGCCTCCACTAGCAGGAACCGTGTACATCATGACTATCCTAGGCTTCGCCTGCCCGGTACTTGCCGTGGTAATCCCCCTGGTGCTTCCATTCACATACATCTATCTCTACCAACGCGCCGCCAATTAGCACACCGAGAATCGCCCGTCTCGAAGCTCTTCCTCTCATCCTGCGTCTCGCTTTCCTCAAGCAGACAATGCACAACGCTCGCAACCGCAAGCCACACTGGTGGTTTTCGCTCGGCTACGAGGGCGATGCACTGCGCCTTGAACATTCGCAATGGATCCAGCGTGAGCTGACTTCTTGACTCCTTCATGCTGACGCAGTTGCTTACATCCCGCTCGATCGCCTGAATGAGATTGAAGTCTATCGGAGATACTGGTGAAATCCTTTCCTCGTTCTGGAGATGCTGCTCAGCATGCGTAATGCTTACGAGGCAGGTGAGCTTCACTTCTACCCGTCTTCTTCAACTGAGCATCGACTGCAGTTATTTGAGGTATGTTTCTCGATTTCATTCTCTCTTGGAATTGTCCTTCAGACAATGCACGTTGTGATATCTTGGCCTCAAACAAAGAGGATACTTGAAACAGACTGCTCTTGCTCAATTACACTATCCTTTGTCTCACAATCTAAAGAGCTTACTAACTCTTCAGCACTCAAAAACCATTCCTCTTCCATACTGATGAGTCTCTCATACAATATTCCCCATACTAAATTCTTTCAGATCTCCAAGAGGTTCTTGAAAAGTAAGTCCTCACTCCCTCAAACTGCTGACATGATTTCTCCAGATACCATCGTCCTCTGCTCCGCCCCAGGTGGGCTCGACTCCCTCGCCAGTGCCATCTTCTACGCAACCCTCCTCATCATTCTCTGGCCTTACACAATTAGGCGCCTCAATACACAAGCGCAGGAGAAGCTCGTCCGAGCTCGCACCGACTTGTCTTTAGCCCGCATTGCCCGCACCGAGACTAAAGTCGAAGTCGACGCCTTGTTAAGCCTCGCTCGGACAACGAGAAAGCATTGCGAGGAGATAAGGAGTGCGATCTGCTCAGTTGACGCAGGGCTGGCTCTTCGGAAAACAGAAAGAGCGGTAGATGAGACGTATGGGGCTTGGGAGAAGGCGAGATTTGTGCTGGGAGCACGGACTGAAGCTGTTACGAAGGCTGCTCTCAGGATCAGTGAGGCGGAGAGGAGAGTTCGGGAGTTGAAGAATTGGCAAGAGGTGTCTCTTCATGCTCTGGTTCGGGGCAAGAATGGTTTCTGGTTTTGAGGTGCTGGATTTTGATTCAGGTAATTATCTGTCGAATTCTTTGTATGCTAATCGTCGCTGGTCGACAATAGCAGATCTAGAAGCTTTGTGCTCATCGTAGCTGTGTGTCATGTGCCACACACGACCCCGGCCTTCCCAATGGCAGCACTACTACCAGCGGCACTAATAGTCGTTTTCCGCGAATGCTCCAAGAGTCTTAGTGACGACGGCACCAAGCGTATCGTCAGGGTTTATATTCATGATGCGGCTATACGTGGAATACACCTTGATACTGTAGTCCTTGCATCCAAACTTGAGCTTACGCCAGGAATGATGGCCATCGTAAGTTTTATGGTCCTCTTCAAGTTGCCTGCCCACGTGCGAAGGATCATTCCGCACGGACGTATCAGATGCACCTGGACAGCTGTGTGGTTCCGTTCGCGCACAAGAGTGATATTCAATGACTGGATCGCTATCCGAATGGCAGATACGGTCAAAAGATAGCCGTCTGGTATGGCGCCGTCGACGAGCTCGGCGGCCTCGAGGTGCATGATCGTGCGCAGCTGCTTGGAGTCGGCCACCACGGTCTTGGATGTCTTTTTGGTGCGCTGAATCGTGTAGAGGTTTTGGAAGGTGAGGTTGATGAGGACGCTTTCGAGGAGCTCGGGGATAGCGAGGACTCGCTGTGCGGCGGTGGCCATGATAGCTGGAGTGGGTCAGTACTGAGCAGAGGTGGCGATGTACGCAAGCAAAATGGAGCACGTACCTAATGCCGCGCCATCAGCGCGAGTTCCGCTTAAGAAGGTGTGAGATTGAGGTTGATGAAAGTGAAAGGTGAGAGAAACAGCAAACGTAACCGAGCAAGCCCTTTCTGTGCAATTCTGCGGGCACAGACCCCTATCACATGCGTCTTCAAGCATCATCGTTGCCTTGCCAACTCTCAAACATCTCCAGTCCTGTCTAGTCCTGTCCACAAGCCCGTTTGCAACATCCTCAAGTCTTTCTCATCCTGATTGCCCTGCTACAATGCCTCTTATGCCGCCAGATGCCATGTCCGCCATCCACTGCCACATTCTCCGCCAAGGCCACAGCCATATCCATCAGTCCTCCCACTTTGCCAGTCTTAACCAAAGGAATAAGAGAAAAGAGATAGGATAAAAGCACTTACGAGTATTAAGTCCCAAAGGAAAATCTCCATCATCCTCCACCCCCGTAATCGGACAAAACGAGCAAGAAATCTTAAACCAAAGTTGCTCCATAGGAGATTTTGTGTGAATCCCTCTCCACGACGTTCCAAGCTGTGTAGGAAACGTGAAATCGTTCTCCAGGGCGCAAGAGATCCAGTCGCACTCCAATACGCAGTTGAAAACGTTCTCCTCGCCTTCTCCCTCAAACAGAACAGCTTTCGCTAACGAGATGTGGAAGGGTGCGATGGCGCGGAGCACTCTGCTGTCGGCGAGAAAGGCGGAGAAGTCATCGGCGTCCGCGGGGAGTGGCTCCAGACGCATGTGCTGTCTGATGGTGCTGGTGCGTGCGATGATGGCTTGGAAGTGGCTGTTGACGCGGCGGAGGGAGAAGAGTTGGATTGGATCTGCGAATGTGAGGATGTTTTCGACGAGTTCGGGGAGGGCGAAGACGGTGCCTGCGGCGGCCATGATGGTAGTGGTTATGGTGATGATTATCTTTGTGTTGTTGTGGGTGGAGGGGAAGAAGGTGGAAGGGGCAGGAATTTTGGAGCTTGGAGCTAGAGTGAAGCACGGGCCAGTTTCACATGTCATTCATAACAATTCGACTCCTTCCTAGAATGGTAGAGCTTTGGGGAGCAGTGAATCTGAGGTGAAGTAGCTCAAACTCTCACTGAATTCTGAACACCTAGAGTAATTCTCACTTGCATTGAGAGAAGATCTCCCACGATGGGGCCATGGATAGGGTCAGTAGCACGGCATATCTTCATGCTGGTGAGGAGTAAATATACTCCAGACCTCTCCTCTCCATCTTAGCTCTTCCGACCATGCCGCTCCGTCGTCAATGGTGATACTCTCCGAGCCATTGTGCTCGAGTTCCTGTCAATGCCATGTCCATACGGCCTGCGGATCTTCGAAAATCCATGTTGCCATTACATGAGCAGTCGTCTGACGGCACCTTATCTGCCTGATTTAAGCAAGACTCTCACCGGTCTCCAGTCTAGCAAGAACCCCAAGAACGCCTAGAGATTAGTCCAGCGCCATCTCTCCAACTCTTTCTATAGAAGCGCCGCAACTCTATCCAAGAACCTCACAGAGGAGCGTATCCTCCAGGGCCTTTCGTCAGAAACTCACTGGTTTCAGGAGTCATACAAGCAGTCTCGCTGTCCGCAACCAGCTGCCGCAGTTCGACAACTGGAGAAGACAAGTCGTATATGAGGGCCGTCTTTCCACCAACATGAATGTCCAGCGGGCGATCTGCATGCTCGATCTTGATGTCCTCCCAGGAGCCGCCCTTCTTGCACGGGGCTTCTGCCGCGAAAGGCGCGTCAATCGGCCAGCCACCAATGGTCGCCTTGCCATAGTCAGGAACTTCCACTGCGATGATGACCTTGGCGTCGAGCGTGTAGATGGCGCCGATGTGTAGTGGATAGATGGCGCGTTGGAGGTGAGGGCCTTGAAGAAGAGTGACGAGCTGGAACAAGCGAAGTCGCGGCGGATTCTCAGGCTCGAGGAGCATGCGCTGCTGGAGGGTCTTACGCTTGACGATGTCGTGGAAAGCCGTGTTGACTCGCTGGAGGGCGAAGAGGGTGATTGGGCGGGCGTGCAAAAGGATCTTCTCGAGGAGCTCAGGGATGGCGAAGACTCTCGCGGCGACACCGGGCGACTCCTGGAGTGGAAGTGGTCAGCATTGAAGATTCGAAATTGTAGATGTCGGTCCTCACCCCAGCAGGAGCGCCTTCGTTATGCGAGTCGCTCGACGATCGCATGATGTGTGTGGATATGATGCTGAGGGTGCGGGTGCGAGTGCGTTGTGGTAGAAAAGTTCGGGAAATTCGAGTAAACAAACTTCGTCCTAGCGGCCGGCCAGCGCGCTGGAAGTGAATGGAGTTCCTGCTGTTTACGGCAGGAGCGTGCTTCACACATACGGCAACAGCAGAGCCTCAACCCACAGCACATACGTGCAAACAACAATAATCTGGTACTAGTCAGCGCAGCGAAACCAAAACTTGTGTTCGGGGACAGGAAGCCTTCTTTAGCCTTCTTTCTACCATTGAACCGCATCTTTCAATGGTGTGAGAGCTCCACCGCCAGGAAAAGTACCTTCCACCATTCTTTTCGGATGATCTCATCATAGCCCAGCCTTGGGGTTGGTTGCGGCAACATCTCATTTCTTACGCTCAGGCTGTATCATCGCTCGAGAGGAGCGCCATTCTGCTTCCAGGGAAAACATCTCGTCCAATTCGTGGCAGCCTCGAAGAGCCGGGAGAATATGAATAAACTCGCTTGTAGGCCGAAAGTCGCTGGATTTAAAACGTATGATCTGGTCCTGTATTCCCCTCCACAAAACATACACACACCCCTCTCCTCCCCTCCCTCCACAACCACCTCTTACCCATAATATATCACCGGCTCCAACCCCCCCAAATGCCCCTTCCCCGCCCCAACAGCCATATCCGCCAGCTCCCCCAACGTAACACCCTCCTCCAAACAATCCACAACCGGGTATCCACAACAATGCAACTCTAATTCCTTCTTAGCGCTCCAAGGCACCAACAACTTCCGCCACGACACATTCTGCTTCCCAATCGCCATCGTGCCGTCGAGTGAGCCGGGCGCCCTACCGACCATCACACCCGGCGTTTCTTCTGTCCAGAAGAGGGAGACGTTTATGGCGAGGATGAGGTCACCTGGTCCTGTGCTCGGTCGGAGGTGGCACCAGAAAGGCTGCAAAACGGAGGAGATGGCGCCGAAGAAACCTCTGTAGTGGTCGAGGGTGGCGGAGAGATTATGGACTGAGAGGGGACGCTGTGGAGGTTCCACGAACATCATCCTACGTAGCGACGGCGACGCGTGAATAACATCGTGGAATCGCCTACTGACTCGCTGCAGAGGGAACAGACGCGTCCAGGACGTCCTCTCGAGCTCGCCGAGATGTTGGAGAATGCATTCTAATAATTCTGTGGTATTGAGGACCTGCTCGGTGGCGGAAGAAGTCGTAGGTTTTGTGGAGAGCTCAAGCTTGCCGCACGTCAGCGAGCTGTCATGGGAGTGGAGAATGGAGCTGCGCCGCACAGGAAGGGTAGTAGTAGTAGTGTCCATTGCGGCAGGCGTTATCGTGACGGCGGCGATAGCAGTGTCTCGTGGCAATTGGAAGTGATGCAAGGAGCGAGCAGGCGGCGAGATCGAGGGAGTAGGATACAGGTCGATAACGCTGAAGAGCAAGAGAAGGCAGAGGAGTTTTATTGCTTATTCTCTTTTTCTCAACGCAATGCCAACCTTGCCGTCTCAGTAGGAGGTACAGTCTCAAGTGCAGGAAAGAATGCGACGTCAAGCATCCGGGTGGGTCTGGAAGGGATCAAGGACTGTTTTTCCCTGCGTTAGAGGAAGGCGTTTTGGGGGCGTTTTCACATTTTTGGTGGTTCTGCTGCCGTCCGTCTCCACGCACCGCCACGCCGTCGAGAAATGCCCGATCATATTCCGATATCGCCTCGGTAGATCATCTTCGTACTAAGATGTTAGCACGTCTTAGTCGCAACAGAAGAGTGGGTCGAGCCATGCAAAACCCGAGTTTCTGCACCCGACGGCGTGAGGACGAGCCGGAAGCATCTGACCGACATCTCGACGCCCACGCCACGGGTGGGTCCATCATCAATCTTAAATTTGTGCAGCAAATACGTTTCAACGTTTTCATTTCAGTACAGTGTTGGCCCCCCTTGCGGCGAGATACTCCTGGACCTGGGTGGTGCTCAGGGCTCTGACGACGTTGTATATCTCGGCATTGAAATAGTATAGACCCGACTTCGGATCTTTGTATCTGGCCGGCAAGCCGGTGATGTCGCAGTACTTCCTCTTCGGCTTCAAGCTGGGCGCAGCGGCAATGCTCGTATAGGTGATGCTGGGAGTTGGGGCTGTGAATGTGCTGCCGCCACCCATAGCAGGTGTTGCGATGCCATTGCTGTGCTTCGCGTTCTTTTCCACCACGAGTCTGCCTAGATCTTGACTCGCCTTCTCCGGATTCGGGTTGAGGGAGGGAGGCGCGGCGGTGTCGTCGGAGGGAGGCTGCGGAGTGCTGGCACCCGAGTTCTGCTGGGTGTTGATGAGGCTCTGCTGAGCGCGCTGTGCTTCGGAGAGAATCTGCTTGAGGTTCTTGTTGCGACGCTGTGGAGGTTTCCAGTGGGGGCTGCGGAAGGGCTTGTGGATCTTCGCAGTGTCGAGCGTGTCCAGCAGTGCGGCGTGCGTTTCGTCGTTTGAGGCTGTAGTGATCGGTGCCATTGTTAATTCGTATCTTTGCGCGTAGAGGAAGGAGGTGATGTCGTTGGTTTGGTCACACGATGTGACAAGTGACAAGTGTCTCAGTTCTGCAGCGAAACGGCACGTGAGGGAGATATCTTGCGGGGAGAACTGCGCTGTGACAGACTTGAATTCTCCGCCCCCACATACTAGTCTCAGCGCAGACCATTTCAAAGCTAAGCCGAAACTGGCACGTGAGGTCTCTTGCGGGGTCCACCGTGCACCATCATCGCAGGCAAACACATATCACCGCGCGTAAGACAACCTCAACCCCCAGCATACCTTCATACCATCTCCCC
This sequence comes from Mycosphaerelloides madeirae, assembly GCA_002785995.1. Classification (NCBI taxonomy): domain Eukaryota; kingdom Fungi; phylum Ascomycota; class Dothideomycetes; order Mycosphaerellales; family Mycosphaerellaceae; genus Mycosphaerelloides; species Mycosphaerelloides madeirae. The sequence continues at coordinate 39,089 of NHNV01000068.1, read as the reverse complement.
AACCAGACTCTCAAAACAAAAACGACAACATGAAGATCCTCTACATCGGTGTACGTGTCCCAATCCTCCCACCCCTCTCACCGCCCACTAACACCACCACCCACAGATCCTAAAAAACGAATCCAAACCCGCCATCGAGCTCTCCACAACCCAAGACCTCTCCTCCTTCTCGCGCTTCACCCGCTCCTCTGTCGGCGAATTCCTCTCCCTCTTCTCCAAAACCGTCGCCGAGCGCACCCAGCCCGGTCAGCGCCAAGACGTCGAAGAGCAGTCCTACACCTTCCACGCCTATGCCCGCTCGGAAGGCGTCGCAGGAATAATAATCTCCGACCATGAATACCCCGCTCTGGTAGCCCATCAGCTGCTGTCGAAGATTCTCGATGAGTTTTTGAGTCGGTATCCGAGGAGTTCGTGGGTGAATAGTACGGCGGAGGTGCCGTTTCCGGCGTTGAAGGAGTATATTGTGAAGTATCAGGATCCGGCGGCGGCGGATAGTATTATGAAGGTGCGTACATTTGCCAAAATCTGGGAGGTAGAATGGGCGGACTTGAGCTGACAGCATACACCACAGATCCAAAAAGAACTCGACGAAACCAAAATCGTCCTGCACAAGACCATCGAGTCCGTACTGGAGCGCGGCGAGAAAATCGACAGTCTGGTCGCCAAATCCGACGGCCTGAGCGCCCAGAGCAAGATGTTCTATACACAGGCCAAGAAGCAGAACAGCTGCTGCGCAATCATGTGAAGACGAGCGAGACGCCCATACCATAACGAGAAGCCTGGAAGTGCATTTTTGAAGGCGTTTAGGGCGTAGAGTGCATCTGGGACAGGAGTCAAGGGCCTGATGCTTTGAATAGTATTCACGATACAGAGGCCATATTAGAAAGGCGAGTCGTACGCTCCGGATGGGAGAATACTCTGTCTTTTCTCATCAGTGATCGCCTCCAGCCATATTCCAGAACCCAGTCTCCATCTTCGTCGCATGCACAAAGATTTTGACCAGATCCTCAATCCTCGAAGGCGACTGCTTACAAGCATGCTTCTCGATCAACGCTGCCAATACAGTCAGTCTCATACCCAGCAAACAACTAACCAGTTTCGACTTACCACAGCCCTTGGTCACAGCTTCCGTATAATCCTCCGCCACATAGTTATCGATCCACGTCGCATACCGATTCGGCTCCGTCGGCGAATCCATCCTCTCCGTCTGCTTCCCCTTCAATCTCCGCGCAATCATTCCATAGCCCAGCAAACAAGGCAGAAGACTAACCTGCAACGCCAGCCAGTCCTCAGACTGCCCGATATCCAGCACATACCGACTATACGCCGTACACGCTTGGCTCTCCTCACATAGATCCATCATCTCCCGCGTAAGTCCGAAAGCTCTACATTCCTGAATATGCAGTTCCATTTCGCGGCGAATGTGCAGCACGATTTCCGCGAAGGCAGCTACATCGTCGATGTTTTTTGTTTTGTAAGCTGCGAGAGCATTGGCACGCGCGAAGTGTGTGAGGTAGAGGTAGTCTTGGATCATATAGTATTTGAACGCTTCCGGAGGCAGGGAGCCGTCAGCCATGCGTTCGCAGAATTCATGGTGTGTGTATTCGTGCCAGGCGGGTTGGACGTCGGGACGGTCGAGGAGGTAGTCAACGAAGCCTCCGGGTGGGAAGCGTTGGATTTGGAGGGAGTGAAAGTGGTTGATTGGACCTGCACCTTGGCCGAGGGGGAAGGCGGTTTTGATGCCTGCGTCAACGTAGCGGGAGGCGGCTGTGACGGCTTGGACGATGTCCAGACCCAGAGCGATGTTGCAGGCGAGGGCGGAGGCCAAGGAGCAGCCAGTGCCGTGGGTGTGTTTCGTCTTCTGATAGGGAAGGTCGATGACGAAGATGGAGTCTTTGCTGAAGAGGACGTTGGCGATGGTCTTCTTTGCTTCTTCTGTTTTTGCAATTCTGAAGTTTTCTGTGAGTGGGCAGTGGCCACCTTTCAGCAGGACATATTTCGGGCCCAAGGCGTGAATGGCGGCAGCGAGCTGTTTGAGACTTTCGAGGTCCTTGATTTCGACGGCGTCTTTGCCAGCCTTGCTGAGGATGAGGTTGGCCTCGGGAATGTTGGGTGTCACGACGGTAGTCTTGGGAAGGAGCTCAGCGATGAGAGTGTGAACAGCGTCCTCTGGGAGCAACTGCGAGCCGCTGGTGGAGACCATGACCTGTATCAAGTCAGAAGTCGTCAAGGCGTAAATCGTAATACTGGGGAGGATTCTCACCGGATCGACCACAATCGTTGACACTTTATATACTCGAATGGTCTTGGCCACGACGGAGACCGTCTTCGCGGAAGCTAACATACCTTCAACCAAGTCAGTATCGCCCGCTCTGATACCGCGTTTCCGCAGCAAATCGAGTTCCGGTAGTTACCTGTCTTCAGTATATCGACACCAATGTCTTCCAAAACGGCATCTAATTGCTTCTGCACAAAGTCGGGCGGCGTCTCGTGAATGGCGTAAACGCCCTGCGTGTTCTGAGCAGTCAGTGCAGCAGTCGCCGTCATTGCATAGCAGCCATGCGCAGCGATGACCTTTTGGTCGGCCTCCAGACCACTAGCACAACTCCATTAGCCTCCTTTTCGTGGCAAATGGTAATTTTCACTTCACTCACGCTCCGCCTGAGCTGTCCGAGCCCGCGACAACCAAAATCCGCTTCATCACTGATGATGTGCTTCGTTTTTGATGATCGCAAAACACCCCTGTCGGGAAAGTTGAAAACGCCGCTCTTGCAGCTGCAAGTGCTGGGTGCTGGCATCTGCTTAGGTCAGCCGTACCTTCCCTGCTTGCTACACTCAATGTTTCACAGATCTGTTGTGTTCGCTGTTTCCTGATATGTGTGCCACATGAGCCATTCATAACACGTGCAAAGGTCCGAATGAGTGAATTATGCATCCAGATCGTCCTTTTCAAGCCGGATATTATATTGCCAATAGACAGATCGATTCCGATTTCAGCGAATACGGCAACGTGTCCTGGGACGTGCAACGCAAGAACGTACAGTTCAGGACGGTCGTAGTAGTTTTGACTGATGGTTGAGCAACGGCATACGTTTTTTGCTGTGACGACTCTTGATAAGCAAATCATTTGGCAATCCTGCGTGACTTGAAACATACTGCGATATCTCAGGGACCCAAAAAATATTTGCGAGCGTGGAACAAAGCACCTTGATTCTCGTACCAGTTTGTTACTCAATCGGAGTCATCTGAGCCATCAAACTCCGGTACGTTTGGATCTGTTCGAAATTAGCCACATCAAACACCCCAACAAACGTGACAAGAGCGGACTCACCTCGAAGCAATTGATACTCAAATTTGCCATCCAGCTTTTCCACCATCACCTCTCTAATCAACTCTTCGCTTTCCTTAGATATGGCAGTGTCAGGATCCGCAAATTCCATCGAGAGCATCAGACCTTGATGACTCTCGTCGAGACTGTTGATGAAGTCCAGAATGCCAGAGTCGGAGAAGGTCGTAATGCAGGCGAAGGACACACTCTTCAAGCTGTCAAGCCTCGCCAGACTCGGGAGTGCCCTGTCTGTGTACTGAAGCCCACCAATGTATAGCTCTTCAAGGTGTTTGAGGTTCTCAGCCAACAATTCGAGGTCCGGATCGCTAAAGTAATCCAGTCAGTATGAGAGCTAGAGAGGTTGGAAATGCCGGAAAAAGCTCACCCAAAATAATCACTTATTCGGGTCAGAGTCAGCTTTCGCAGCTCTTTCATCGAGCACAGTGCATCTAGGAGTATCTCCTTATCGTCTCTCGACGCAGGGTCAGGATCAGCACGCAAGATCAGTGTGCGTAGACCTGCTTGCTGGCTCAAAGCTCGATGAAAGTCGTGGTGATCTTTCACGGCGTACATTCCGCCCTCGGAAGCGTTGATCTGAAGTTTCTGCAGCGCGGTGTTTTGGTTCAGCAGAATCGGGAGGAGGAGATCCGGCGCCGACACGAAGTTGCTGATGCTGACCTCCTAATTTTTCGTCAACTTCGATGATCTGCGGGTAGTATAGAAAATTAGTTCCTCACCTGCAAAAAGCTACATTCCTTCAACCAGCCAACAATGGACAGGTAGATGTCATTTTGCGTGGCTTTCAAGTCTGGGACGGCAGTGACGGATGATAGCTCCAAGCATTCCAAAGCAGTACAGTCTTGCAGAAGAGCGAGAGCTTGTATACCTGTAATGAACATGTCAGGAGGCGTGATCAAGTAAGCAGCTTGAACAACAACCGAAACTCACCTTCGTCTGTCAGATTCATGATCAAGCTTTTCAACCCTTTGCCGTGGCTGTTCAGAGCAAGACACGTTTCCTGTCCGATGCGGCAATTGTTAATGTTCTCGAACTTGACTAAACTGGCCATGCCACTAACAAAAGCGGCGAGTTGATGATCTGCATCTTCGTTGGTGGAGCAGTAGATGGTGAGATTGCTAAGATTTGGACAGTGGGCGTGGAGTACGTTGCGCATCTGTTGATCAGCAAACATCTTGCCGTCCCATAGCACGAGAGCCTTCAGATTCTCGAGCCTAGGCGCCCAGCTCGCGAGAGAGCCCCCGAAGATGTTTGAGCTCGTTGGCTCTGACAATTCCTCAAGTAAAAGACTTTCTTTCGTTATGGTGTCTCCGATCGCACTGATGATCTTGTTAATATCCAGCCGGCTCGGGCGACCTTTTCCTGGAGTTTGCCGCACAAAGTGAAACTGGGTCAGTTCGCCAGAAAAGAAGTGTTTGGAGACCTTCCCTCTGAACTTGTCGTCATCGAGCAGGTTGCCAAGATCTCTCAGGTCGAGGAATCGAAGGTGCTTGCAATAGGGATATAGGGTTTTGCCGAATGCTGACAGCGTGACAGTCCTCCAGAAAATGGACCAGCGCTGGACAGTGAGTTCTTGTTCGGCGATAGGCAGATCTTGGCCGCCTCCTTTGACAGAGGAGTTATGACTGATCCGGTAGAGCTGGGTTAAGGCCCCTGAGTAGGAGGATAGATGCTTAGCGTGTGTTTGAGAAAAGGCTGAAATATGAGTTTCTCACCTGCAGTGGCCATGTATTTACTGCTGACAACCAGATTGAAGAGAGTGGAGAAATCGTTTCGGTCAGCCAGCTCGGAGGCCAGAAGGTGGAGGAGATCAGCGGGCAACGCCGCGATGTTGTTGTCTGCCATGATGCTGTATGGTGGTACAGTATGGTATGGATTGGTGTGTTTGTTGTGTTCTTGATGGTAGCTGCTTTCGTTGATGAAGTGGAGAAGATGTCGCCGTCGGCTGATGTCGCGTTTGTGACGCGCTTTTGTTGCCTCAGCCCTGAGATTCTGATTGGCGCTGGCTGCATCCAAACAACCACCACCTCACTTTCTTCCGCCTGAGAATGCCAATGCACTGAAAATGGCGGTTCTCCGCTTCTCACTCTCGCCCGAAGCGACAGGACGCATCTTCGAGCTGCTCGCCTGTTTGGCCAAGTTTGGCGACGTCGTGTCGCTCGAAGCGCGTAGCGAAAAGGCAGGTCCAACCCATCCATCGCGACTGCTTGAAACTAACCTCTTCGCAGCTCACCCTGACAGCACTCAACTCATCTCGCACCGCATACGCTTCCTATGCATTGGATGCCCACGCCTTCTTCATTTCTTACGACTTCGACTCTGCCATCGTCGGCGAGAGATTCACCTTTCAGCTCTCCAACCGGGCGCTCCAGGCTGTCTTCAAGGGCCGCATGGCCGATGGTCGCGGACGTGAAACCGCCATTGAACATTGCGATATCAGCGTGCAGGACGATCCGGACCGAACGGAATGTCGTCTGGTTGTCAAGATGATCTCCAAGCATGGTGAGGAGCCTGTCCAGGGAATCATCAATGTAGCGTACTTACTGTAGCTGCAGGCATGACGAAGACATATCGTTTGACGTACGAGTCTGTGGAAGTCATGCATGCGCTCTTCGATAGAACCGTAGCTACGCATGGATGGCGAATCTCATCTCGGGTCTTGCGAGACTACGTCGAGTACTTTGGCCCCAAGACAGAGCAGCTTGATCTAGTGGCACAGGATGGCAAAGCTATCTTCACGAGTTTCACGGAGAAGGTACAAGACGGGAAGGGTGAGTTCTCCCAACCGTATTTCATTCTACAGACGCTGACTCCTCGCAGAGATCCTCAAGCAACCCCTCGAAACAGCCGTCTCCATCCACACGGAAGACTTTGAAGACTTCCACGTGCAAGAGAACATGCACGTCGTGATCAGCGTCAAGGACTTCAGAGCCATCGTCACCCATGCAGAGACACTCAAAGGTTCCATCTCGGCATACTTCTCGTATCCCACGCGGCCATTGCAGTTCAACTATCAAAATTCTGGTCTCTATTGCGAGTTCACCCTGATGACAACTGGCGACCTCCGTGGGGCGTCCTCGGAACGAGATCCGACTTTTGTTTCCACCAGAAGTTCGTCTAGACTGCCGTCGGTTGCTCCAACGCAAGGACTCAGCAAAGCGCCTTCCGAAATGCCCCCTCCGAGTCGCACTCTCGCCAAGAAACCCCTCTCCAGTCAAAGCCAGCGCCCGTCCTTGAGGGAACAGGCCAGGACGACGTCTGAGGAAGACGATCCTGACCCAGAGAGCTTGTTCGTGCCTAACCCAGGCGGCGAAGAGGATCAAGGATGGGAACCGCCGAACTACGAGGACGACGAAATGCTTGGCTGGGATGCCAGCAATGAAAACTGGAGTGCCAGTATGCGTCCTACTATTCGCGACGTCAACACTGCGTCAGCGAGGATCCGAGACAACGCGCACCTGACTCAAAGTCAAGAAGGCTTGGAGCCGACGCAGCGCCTCTCCGAGGTGAGCACCCACTATGAGATTCTGGCATGTCTCAGTTCACTGATCTTTGGTAGCTCCACGGAATGTTTGACTGATATCCCAAGTTGTCAGCTCATCCTTCATTCATGCCGAGATTTCGGTCGGATATCTCTTGCTGTGCCTTTGCTACCACGAAACTCGTTGCGCAGCCGGCAAATACGTTAACAACTGATTCGAATGCTCCAACCTCATTCCACCGGTCTTTGACATCGCCATTCGGATCCGTAGGCAAACCGCAGTTTCCATGCTCTCCCCAGCCCCAGGTTAACACCTTGCCAGCTATCGTGATACCGAGGCAGTGCTCACTGCCAGCGGCAAACGAATCTAGCAGAGGTAGATTTGCAGGAGGAAGCTGGCCGTGGTCGTTTCTTCCCCATCCCAATAGCATTCCGGACTCGGAGAGCACCAGAACGCTGCCCCAAGTAGCACAGACTTGCTTCCAGCCCGGAATGGATTCTGGGCAGTCATTTCGAACTCCAAATCGATCATTGCTTATTGGTCCTAGCATCAATAGCTCCCCAGTCGAAGGATGTCCGAAAATGCAGGTGAAGTCTTTGCCGCACACGACGTCGACAACAATGAAAGGAATGCCGGCAATTCTTCGCGGTGTCCACACATTTCCCGCAGGCTCACCAAGCTGTCCCTTGCGCGCCTTGCCCCATCCCCAGGCCTCGCCATTGGAGAGCACTGCGACAACATGTCCCATACATGCTGCGAGCTTCACTATATAGGTGTTGCCAGGCGGGAAGTCAGGCACTTGCGTAGGTTGCTGCGCGATACATTCAGAGACTCCCAGTCCTAATTCTCCAGACTGTCCCGATCCGCACACCCATACCCTGTCCTGGTGACTGACAGCGACGGTCGCGCTCCACGTAGCAGCTATGAGCTTCACTTTCAACACCCCATTGCTCGGAATAAGCTGGCTTGCCTGCTGCCCCTCAATAGAAAAGCATCTGCCGTCGCTGTTGTCACCTGTACTCGCCAAGTGTTGATCGTCGAATAGAAAGATGCTGTGGTTGCCACCGCAGGCGACGTCTACTATCTTGGAAGATACTCCAATAATTGGCTGTGGTGTTAAGACGTCCTCGGTGTGCCCGATTCCGAGCTGGCCTGAGCCGTTTGAGCCAAAAGCGTGTATCATGACTTCTGGCTCAAGTGTTATGGTCGAAGTTTGCAGAATACGCCACACGGACGTCCAGAAGACCGGAAAGATGCGATCTTTGCGATCCTACTTCGCGTTTGAGGGCTTGGTGAAGCTTCATGCAAACGAGTGTTGACCTGTTGGCTAGTCACAGAGTTTCGGAGCGTAGGGTGCACTCTTACGCCGAGGCCATGAGAAGAGCCGTAACAAATCCGGAGACTAGGTTTTCATCGAGGAGTCTGTGGCGTATGCTTTCAAAGTGCTAATACGAAGGCACTGAGGAGAATGAGAATTCCATAGAGCAGAAGTAAGATGCAATTTGATTACGATGAGCCGGCGAGCATCTGACGAATTGGAAGAAGACGTCAAGTGAAGAGTTTGAACAACCTTTGAAGCTGCCGTCAGTTGCCCTTGCACTGTGACGAAGCGCGCCAAGCCACGCTAGTCTAAAAATTCTGCGCCTTCCTCAAGTTCCTTTCTGCCTTATCGTCGCACTTCCTCTCACACTCTCCTCCCGACATCAACCTCGCACCACCCATCAACACCTCTTCTTCGGGCTAATCAGCGCTCAAATAACTTCTTACTCACTCTTTCAAATATCAACACACCGCAAACTTGACGTTCCACCCCTTGACAACCAGCGCGTCTGAACAGTCACTACCGCACGTGAAGATCGCATCATGTCTTACGGCGGAGGATACGGAGGCGGCGGCGGCGGACGTGGCGGTGGCTACGGCGGCGGAGGGTACGATTCCCGTGGAGGCTACGATGATGGGTCTCGCGGTCGCTATGATAATCACTCCTACTCGCATGGGTAAGCATCATGCATCAAGGCGCGCGAGAGCCTACCGTAACACCCAGCATCTCTTATCACCCCATGTTCATGAAGAGACCTTGAGCTGACTTTTGAAATCGCAGACACGGCGGCTCAAACGGCTACTCGGGCTCAAACGGCTACAGCGGCGGCGGTGGTGGTTACGGAGGCGGCGGCTATGGAGGAGGTGGTGGCGGCGACCGCATGAGCAATCTCGGCGCCGGCCTCAAGACGCAAGAGTGGGACCTCAACACTATGCCCAAATTCGACAAACACTTCTATAAGGAGGATCCGGCTGTGTCTGCACGCACTGAGGCCGAAGTCAAGGCCTTCCGCGAGAAGCATGCCATCACTATCAAGGGCACGAACGTCCCCAAGCCAGTCGAGACCTTTGATGAGGCTGGCTTCCCCAACTATGTCATGAGCGAAGTGAAGGCGCAAGGATTCGAGCGCCCGACCGCCATCCAGTCTCAGGGCTGGCCGATGTCTCTTTCTGGTCGTGACGTTGTCGGTATTGCCGAGACCGGTTCTGGAAAGACCCTCACCTACACCCTGCCTGCCATCGTCCACATCAACGCGCAGCCACTCCTCGGTCCTGGCGATGGTCCCATCGTTCTCATCCTCGCGCCCACTCGTGAATTGGCCGTCCAGATCCAGGAGGAAGTCAGCAAGTTCGGCAAGTCCTCTCGGATACGAAACACCTGCGTCTACGGTGGTGTGCCCAAGGGTGGACAGATCAGAGACCTCTCTAGAGGAGTGGAAGTCTGCATCGCCACTCCCGGCCGTCTGATCGACATGCTCGAGTCCGGCAAGACCAACCTGCGTCGTGTGACCTACCTCGTTCTTGACGAGGCTGATCGCATGTTGGACATGGGTTTCGAGCCCCAAATCCGCAAGATCATCGGCCAGATTCGCCCGGATCGTCAGACCTGCATGTGGTCTGCTACTTGGCCCAAGGAAGTTCGCCAGCTTGCCTCCGATTACCAGAAGGACTGGATCCAGGTCAACATTGGATCGCACGAGCTTTCCGCTAACCACCGCATTACGCAGATCGTCGAGGTCGTCTCTGACTTCGAAAAGCGTGACCGCATGCAGAAGCACCTCGAGCGTATTATGGAGGACCGCAACAGCAAGATCCTCGTCTTTACCGGCACCAAGCGCGTCGCTGACGACATCACACGCTTCTTGCGCCAGGACGGCTGGCCGGCGCTCTCTATCCACGGCGACAAGCAGCAGAACGAGCGCGATTGGGTCTTGAACGAGTTCAAGTCGGGCAACAGCCCCATCATGGTGGCCACCGATGTGGCTTCTCGTGGTATCGGTATGATTCTATCCCTAGCACATTCCCCTCCACTCCCCTCCCCCAATCTTCTCTCGCACCGTGAGATCTGCCCCCGACGCTGCACCTCGTGCGCTCGGCGTGCACACATAACCTTCACATCTAGGGCTGTCAGTGTTCCTTTGTTCTGCAAGGGGTCCTTGGAGACTTTCGTTCGGTGAAGCTTCGCTTTGCCCTACGTACCTTTCCGTTTTCTCTGCTCCTGCAACTCGTTGCAATCGTCCAGTGGAGAAGCGGTCTCATGAGTCTTTCAATGTTGCGTTGGTGTCAAAGCTGCGCGCGTCCAAGGTCCCGCCCCGGAGCATCCTCACGGCCCGTGACATTTGTGTTGTAAAATGTGTACGCATGAGCGTCAAGCACCTTGACCCTCGGACAAGGTTGCCAATGAGTGTCGCGTCCCGCGCACCAGACAGATCTCGCATCCGGCAAAGGATTGCTATTGCTCCCTCCGACTCACTACTCCACACAGAATGTACTAACATTTCTCGCGTCTCCAAGACGTCAAGGACATCACTCACGTCTTCAACTACGATTACCCAAACAATTCGGAGGACTACGTTCACCGCATTGGTCGTACTGGTCGTGCCGGTCGTACCGGTATCGCCATCACCCTCTTCACTACTGACAGTAAGTGTATTTCATATCCCCAACTTAAGACAAAACAGAATCTGATTTTCCACAGACGCCAAGCAGGCTCGTGACCTCGTTCACCTTCTCCAGGATGCCAAGCAGAACGTCGACCCGCGTCTCGCTGAGATGGTCCGCTACGGCGGTGGTGGTGGTGGCGGCCGCGGATATGGTGGAGGCCGTGGCGGTCGTGGCGGTGGCCGTGGAGGAGGTGGTGGTTGGACCGGCGGTAATAACGCCCCTCTCGGTGGTGCCCGTCGCTGGTAGATCTATTCTGCCGGCGACTGCGTTTTCATCAGATTTCCCAGCATTGCTTCGCGGTATGATGCATTTGCGTTCTAGGCAAGGCGTTTTATGGGCTTAGATCGGGAAGGCGGATTTTTGGCAGGCGTATGCTTGCTACAGGTTTCTTTTTTTCCGAGGCGTTCTGAGATGGAAGGGGTCAGGAATTCCCCCAAAAGATTGGAGCTGAAGTCGCTCTGCATTTCGTCGTGTGGGCTGGCTGCACGCGCAGCAAAGAATAGATTGCCGCGACACAGTAGAAGAATGGAATGTACTGTACCGATTTGCATCGCTGGTTTCTCCTTTTCTCGTCTCCTGCGTTTAGTTGCTGCCGTCTGGGGTCTTGTCTCGTATGGTTTTCGTCGCGCAATGTTTCTCCGTCAAGTCTATATTGGATCATTCATGGATGTCAAGGACGGAAACGAGTTGAGAACCATCAAACCATCGATCTCAATCTTACGATGGTCAAAGCCGAGGATTGATGGACTGGTCCTGCTCATATAAGACCTATGAGACGAAGACTCCCGTTCACGTGGACGACAGTCGATGCTCGTCGTCTCGGTGAGCTCAACCTCCTCGATGAAAGGAGATGGATCTCTGACATGTGCTTCGGAATTGAACATATAGTGAGGAGACCAAAAGCAGCCTGGCTTCTTGCTGGCTTCGTTTCACGATGTGGACAGCATCCGGTCTCTATCCTCATCCTTTCGTCCTTTCCTTTCACAAGAGATCTTCCCCATCAGAAATCCAGAACTCCCCATCGTCATCATCAATCATTGATCGTCGGAAAGCCTCGGAGATCGTCGCCGTTGAAAAGAGGAGGTATCTGCATGTTGTCTTGTTGAGAGGATGCGATATGCTTTTTGAATACATAGGCTTTCTTCAGCAGTGGGACGGGAGAGGCGTGGGATGTGTGAGGTTTTGATCAGGGTGGTTACAGGGTGGCGTTATCGCTAGTCTCATGTGCGTGTGCAGACTGTGGAGCCTCTTGAGGAGCCTCGATGTTTTAAAGGGCAAATTGACGAGGACTGGAGAGGGTTTATCGTATCATTCTGTTCCGAAGACTGGATTCTCACTGGACGAACCATTAAGTCGGGCAACGGACCAATTTATTTTGTCTCTTATTGCTCGGCTGCCTATAGCATCACATTTAATCCGATTTGTGCTCATGAATCAAAAGAAGGACTGTAATGTTTGGTAACTCACCAGGGCTACAAGAATATTAGGAACGGCATGACATTCAAAAAGCCGTGGCAAGCCGCGTCGAATTCAGTATGTGCCAAGTATACGTTCATAGCATAGCTCTTCTGTAATCCTCGGCGAAGGTAGGTGTCGATTTTTGGTACCGAGACGTCAAGTGTGTGGCTTTCAAGAACGGACACGTTCGTATCTGTTTCATAATAACAGAAAAAGACCACGAAGGGTAAAATCGCCTCGTTAGGGAACTGCCAGGTTTCCCGCACTTCGGACATGTGAGGTGGTGATCTCCTAACAAGCCAAAGCTGTTGTCCATTGGCTGTGGATAAGTCCCAAACATTCGCGACGTCTAGACCTAATACTGCCGCAAGACCCAGAACTCTCTCCTGTCCGAGCAAATCGACAACTCTAGGCGTGAAGATCGCGATCCAAGAATGCTCCCGCGGACGGTCCCGGGGCAGCAGAAACGCAAAGTTCGTATCCAGATTGCCGTTTCCACTTCGTGGGGGAGAGATGTGTCTTGTGTTTGAGGTCCCTTTCACGTGCTCGTAGTGTCCTGCGGCCCCTTGAGGCAGTTTCTCCCACGTAATCAAGAGATCTCTGCATCTCACACTCATCCTTTTGCCACCTGTACCACCTTGCTCAGCTCATCAAAATATCTCATCTCTTCAGCTTGGAGGAAACCCTACCGCTCCTGCAGAATGCTTGCATTTCAGCTCCGAACCCGCAACACAAATTCTCCTCTGCGAAGGAACTCAGACGTGATGACTGATGGAGTTGGATCCTGCCTGCATTGGGAAGGCGCTATCCGCGAGAGGAAGGTAGGAGTGTCAATCACGATGGGAGCGCCTCCCGATGTGGGCGTTCCTTTTTCATCTCCTATGTACGGATCAACAGACTGCCCTCGTCAATTTAGAACTTCAAGGCGGTGATGGGGAGATTCTTGGTTCGGGCTGTCGGGTGATGTTGGTGATGTGCACAGTATATCCGTGCGGATTCTTGTCGAGCCGACGTGATGCAAGATGAGAACGGAATCCTGGTGGCGTTGCTCGCTGTGATACGAGCGAACGTATGAAGATGACAGCTGCTCTTTACCTGGTGGTTGGAGAGTTGCGAGTCATTCAGACCTGGAGCTCTGGATGGTGCCGAATGAAATTGACTCTCTGGTGTGCTGGAGCTTCGATCTTAGCCGCGCATGTGGCCTTTAGTCGCTACGCCACTCCCAAGCTCTCAGCTGTCATCATCTTCACAGCGAGCGAAACCCAGCAAGATCGACAGCGCGACCCTATTCTCTCCGCTGGTGTGTGTTGGTGGCTCGGCAAACGTCGTCGCGTGCGAAGGCTTGTTCTTCCTTCGCCTTTCGGATGTTTTTGCTGGCGCACTGGGTTAAGAGCGGTAGCCTGGCTGACTGAGACACACAAAGGTACCTTCTGCGCGGGAACAGGTCTCTGCAGCTCGTCTGCCCATGGTGCTGGAAGCTCGAGGCGTCACGACCGTCCCAGATTCCTTCCTATGTCGGAACGAGATCATACGGCTCGGATCCGTCTCCGAATAGAAATTGTGATGCAGTGGAGGAGTTGTTCCCGTTCGAACGGCAGCTGTCATTTTTGGACCTGGCTGGACTATTTCCTCTGCTGCGGTCCGTGTTGCCGACTGCATCGCTGCAATGTCACTGAACAAAGTGTGGCTGCTCTTCCCATCTGGAGCACGGAGCTCGACGCCTTACCGAACCCACATGTGCAAGCAGTCAGTACCAGACTTTCAGTATTCGAGGAAGACGTCATTGGGATGGGGGTAATTAGACTTCGTAGACTTGTTCTTCACAATGACCGAGTCCATATTGCTGGCAAGCTGAGCCGAAGCGAAAGTGATAGTCTCGTGTACCACAAAAGAGTACGTCGCGGCATAGCGAAGTATTTCGCACGTGATTCTGTAGAAAGAATTGAACATACCTCCTGATTCTGGCCAGTGGTTTTCATTCTTGTGGTCCATCTGTCATACCGAGCAGTATTTGGTCCGGCAAAGACGGTACTTCGCAAAGGATTTGATCAGCGACCAAAAAGAGGCTGGTTGGCTGACAAAAAGCCCGCGCACAGGAGCACTAAGACCAACCAACACTGGATCATGCTGGCTCAAAGTGAATAATAAGAATAATCAATACAGGATCCTCCCGTGCATACGGGTGCGGTACGATGACAACTGAAGACCGCGGTCGCAGGAGGTCGCATCTGCTTGTTGATTCGCCCTCGGCTGCTTTTCCAAAAACTCCAGCCACTGGATTGGACAGAAACGGGATCCAAGCGAATAGCTGTACGGCGACCCGCAAATCAAAGCGCAAAGGTCGGTGAAAAGAGTTTCGTTAAGGTGCATGCGATATGCCGGTTCACGCATTTGGCACAAACTAGAGGGGTTGTTGTTGTCGGTTTTGCTGCACACATGATGAAGCCAGAGCAGCAATGCTCCACCTCATCAGGCATCATTGCAGCCAGAGAATATCCGATAGAGATGTAGATGCTGCATGAGCGTGCGTCCATTGACATGTCGGATCCTTGGCCGGAGTAATCATTGTTACTGCTGATGCTCGATGCAGGAGGAGGCCGAATACTGCAAGTTGCCCGCTCGCACACCCATAACAGTGGCATGGACGAGGGCCAATATTATGGGAAGTGGATGTGCCACTTCCAGCCCCGCAGCGAGCGAGTCGTCACGACTCCTGACTTTCTCATCATCGCTTCCAATGTGTGCCTACCCCACCACAGAACAGAGGTCAACATAAACAACTGCGCGAATCTGCCGCTATGCAACGCTACAGTAGACGGAGCTGCTGTCTGACTGGATATGTGCGAGACCAGTACCGTCGTTACCTCTGTGTTGCTATCTGGCTGGTCTTGTGTAGCAGTGACGACTCGGAGGCGTGGCGGAGTGCTACCACCACCGAGTCGCAGGGGTTCGCCATGTTCGTGATGCTGCGTCTGCGTACGTTGATGGACGCCACAGCCATGCCCAGTCATGTACGTACGCGGTCTCGGGCAGCTCGCAATCGGATCCAGGACAATATCAATATCACTCTCGTAAAAGAGCCAGGAGGCGCCGGAGAAGATGATTCGGAATGATGTATCGTTGAGGTGCCGATATCGTATCGTGATGAATGTCGGGCTCGACAGCCGTGAGTTACCACGCGAAGGCGGAGTTCTGCCCATGTCTCAGAAAATATGCAACCGGGGTAATCTCGATTGTGCTGATTACCAGCCTGGGCATGAAATGTCGCCGAGCCGACCTGGGAGAAGAAGATCTGCCGAAGAAGTGAGGATGCTCTACGTAATTTTACGGCGACATGCAGAGCTGGATAGCAATGACTATTGGCCCACGACGCCTCCACAATTGCGAAGCATTTGTCGTGCAGAGAAGGAAACCTGGTCGGCGCATGACCGCTGATGAGGCGCAGGAGGCAGTTCACGAGATTCGTGGCCGGCCGCTCTGAGTGCGATCATTGGGTGTACCGTCCGCGAAATTCGCGGTGTGTTGAGCTGTAATAATACCCAATACGACGCTGCCCACCGGGCCTCTGACGGGAGAATCACAGACCGCCAGTTGTTTGCTCAGGAGGAAGTGGACAGGTCGCAAATAGGGAGAAGGAAGGCCGCTGTAATGGGGTTAGACAGCACAGCATAGGCATAAATAAGAGCAGACATATCAAATGGGGTATACGATAAAGTGAGACTGTGGGTGGTGGTAGTGACAGTTACGGGCGTGTTTGCGGCAGCCTCGGAGGAAAGTGAGACTGAAGCCTCATCTGCGGGAAGCTGGTCCGTGCTCGCCGTGAGCTTAAACGTGAAAATTTCTGTCCATTCCTCTTCGCGTTGGCTCTTCCTCATCGCACCTTTCCTTTCCCAGTTACGCCAGACCGGATCTCAACTCCTTGAGCCTCACCTCCATCGACGCAACACCACCAAGCGCGCATGCTCACCGGCACGAGCACATCTGAGACTACGGATTGCACCTTACGCTGATATCGCGGATCGCGTGCGCGGAGCAGACAAACACCCAGCAGCGGACGCCTCAGCACACGCAGGCGAGGACGGGTATCGGTACATACGCCGAGTCGATTCCATCGAGCACCTTCATCACACCTCCATCTTGCGTCCAGCTGCGGCTGCAGCGCGTAAACCCGTGCGCAAAGCAGTGATCTGCCTGCGCTGCCTCCGTTTGTGCGTTCATCGGGTGGCTTCTGCATCTCCAGCAGCGAGTCCTCGACCGCGAGACATTATCAACAGCTACAGCATCGACCGCGAGTGTATTTCTTCGTCTCATCACATCAGCAACAAACGCAGCCCGCGATATCTGCTGCATCTCGCCCGCGCCAGGCACACATCTCTGACCAAAACTGCCCTTTGCGCACTAGCGAGGCCTCACCCGCCACGCCGAACGACACCAGTGCGCCCACGAATCGCATCGCTGCCGCTGCCACAGCTGCAGTAGTATTTGTGTGCACTCGACAGAACGACGCACCACCCACCGCCAGACTCGTCCGTGCGCTCTGCTACCGTCACACTTCTGCCATCGCCGCATCGTCATCACGGGGTTCAGCCGGCCATTCACCGCCGTCAACAATCCACTCATCTGCGGCCGCCTGTTGGCCACGCTGCCGTGCCCGCTGCTCATTCGTCAGTGCCGCCAAGCACCCTCCCCGACCTGTCTAGTCTGTGCGCCGCATTTCCCACGCAGCCTCGCAGTTTCTCTCTTCAGGTGAAAGCAGCGAAACTCTATTTGCGCGTGCGAGCGGTCCTGCTCCTCCTTGGGACAGCCGATATTTGCAACCGAGACAGACAAAGCGCGGTCGGGGCATTCACCACCCCTCTCCTGCCGAGCTGCCTTCGCTTGCTTGTGACTAGCCCGTCAGCGCGAGTTCCGTCTTGAATCCTCGCAGCATTTGGGAAATCTGCTCTCTTCGCCTGACCCTGCGCGCCGCCCTTGGCTCGTGATCCCAGTGGTCCGTCACATCATCCACCACAGACAGCCTCGCCAACCCACCACCTCTTACCCACTTTTCCCTGGCCGCATCCACACGCCCACCCTGCTGCACGCTCCTGCGAAAGTCTTTCTGCCGCTTTGCCTGTCTTGGGCTCCCGCCGGCAGCTAGGGGCGATCATTTCGACCGGCAGAATTATTACCTCACCGTCGTGCTTGTACCAGCCGCTTCGGGTGGAGGAACACCACGCTATTCTCAGGAACACGCCACGATACGCTGCGTTACAAAACGCACTATCCCGCTTGTTCCTAGCACACTATCCCTCCTGCTTTCCAGCCCAGCGCCGGACATTTCGCTACCGTCTAGGCTGCATCTCGTTGAAATCTGGCGCCAGAAATTCGGTTCGGGCAAGTGCCTCCCAGCAACGCACTTTCGAACTTGGCTCCTGCTCCACCCGCGTCTGTTGCTCTTGAAAGACCGGCACGCTAGAAGGCGTCAGTGGAGCTTGCCTCAGAACCATCTGCAGAACATCCGCTGGAGGTGCCGAGGGAGCGCGCTACCGCCGTCCTCCAAAACACCAGCGTTTCTCCGGTCTGCATTTCAGCGGGAACTTGTACACGACGGCGCGCTGTCAGCGTGTCTTGTTTTAGGCCCATCGGCGTCTGCACGACTGTACCTACTTCGCTTCTGGACATAGCATGCCCAAAGCCTACAACACGCCGCCCACCCAGACCAACAACGAGGCTTCCCTAAGCGCGATCCTTGCATCGCACCTACAGAAGCACAACGACCATCCCCAGTCAATGGATGGTAGACAGCCGGAATATCCGCAGTCAGGTTTGAGCTCACCACAACACGCGCCGTTCAACGAACAACACTCTGAAGGGTCATCTGCAGATCCATCTGGTGTGCAATACCAGCAAGCCCAACAAGACTACAAGCCCTCCAACTATTCCGCCTCTGCAACGCCAGACTCGAGCTACGGACTGCCACAGTCGGCACGGTCAGGAAGCTTCCCGGAATACATTCAGCGCTCGTACGCAGACGGCCAGCAGCCGACCCCACAACAACAACAACAACCACAAAACAGATACCCTGCCGCGGGCGCGCAGAGCGGTATGGCGCAAACATCAAGTCCGTCCTCTTCCAACTTCGAAGGGCCTCAAAGCAATGGCCACGCGTCAAACAACGCAAAGTCTGACGCAGATGTTCCAATAGATCCCTCCATCGCTCAGTCGAGCCCAAGCTACCCTCCGCCCCACAACTATTCGCCTTACCCACCGCAGCACGACATGCCCCAGTACACCGGACAACCGATGACTTCTTACGGACGCCCAGAGTGGGCAGGACAGTACTCGTCGCCGATGGGCTATGGCCACTCGCCAGCGACGACCGGCGGCGCGACTCCTAACATGGCAGCGCACGCGATTCCGAGACCGCCTGCGGTGGGTACCTTCGCTGGCGCGCCTGCATATGCTTATCCTAACGGACCACAGGGCGGCCACCCGCTTTCTACTGTGTACTCATTCGTCCCGATCCCGGGCGCGCAGCAGCACAAGCGCCCGAGGCGGCGATACGAAGAAATCGAGCGCATGTACAAGTGCGGGTGGAATGGATGCGAAAAGGCATATGGCACGCTGAACCATCTCAATGCACACGTGACAATGCAATCGCACGGCACAAAGCGGACTCCAGAAGGTACGTTTCTCTCTTTCAATCCCTCCTCCATAATTCCATAGGCGACGGCAGCGCACGTTGTCTTAGACTTCTCCAACAAGCTAAAATGATATATCGGGGCCGGTATGTTTTGATGGTGTTACTCGCGTCGTGTGGTTAAAGCACATCGCGCGCGGGCGCTAACCACAAGGCTTATCCATGCTCGCTGCTTCTTAGCGCGATCTAGCCTTACCGTTCACTTGGGATTATTTTGGCCCGTACATGTGCTGACTGGCGTGATATACAGAATTTAAGGAAATCCGCAAGGAGTGGAAAGCCAAGAAGAAGGAGGAAGAGAACAGCCGCAAGGCCGAAGAAGAACGCCAACGCCAAGAAGCATCCCGCTCAGGCGCCGACACCTCGCAACCTCAAGGCCAACCCGGCCAATACCAGCAACACATGATGGCGCCTCAGATGGGTGGCGGCCCTCAACTCCCTCCCATCGGCTACCAACCCGCCGCCGGACAGGCTCCTGCCAACTACTCGCAGCAGCAACAAGTCGACGGCGCGCAGCAGTACGCAGGGAACAGCCAGATGTACGGCGCGCAGGGCTACCCTCAGAGCCCTTACGGTCAAGGCGGTATCGCGTACCAGCAGCAGCGTGCGTAAGGTCCTGCCTCGTTCACACGACATGAGGTATTGACGACAGGGTGTAGCTCATGACCAAGGCGCGAGCCAGCAATACCAACAGCAATAATTCAAATGACACACACACACTTCGACAAAACGAGCCGCTACAGCTGCAGGCTCTCGATGAGAAAAAAGCCGCTCTCGGTGATGGTACTGTGCGGAGGATTTCATATCAGTGAACTCGAGGCCGGTTCGGAACCGACCGACCATACTGCATTTTCCAACGGAGCGTCCTTTTTCGCATCAACGTCGAGCGGCAAAGCGAAATCATTTTCTGGAACGGCGGAGCGAGAGGAGTTTTCATGTTTGTTTCTCAAACTTTTCTGGGAGAGGTGTACATTTCGCATGGGGCGGAAAGAAAGGCAGGCAAGCGTGCCGCCACGAGTATGACATTGACGGCTGGAGCAAGCCCCCGCTGGAGGGCATTTTTGCCAATTCTTAACGGCCGGTGATACCAACACAGGATCTCTCTGATTCTTCTGGGGAGACAGACTTGAAAGTTGCGGGGGTTTGCGTTTGCGGTGATTTTTTCTTTTGTTGGCGTTTCATCGCGGCGTGCTTTTTTAGTAGTAGAGATTGTGATTTTTCGCGTTCTTCGCATTCAGCATATGCATTTGCGTGGTGAGGAGGCGGATGAAGAAAGAAGTACGATGGTAATTCGCTATACTTGTAGAAAGGCTCGAGAGAGGGAGAACAAAGTAGCGTATTGAAGCAATCTGCAACCACATATCCATCATCTCATCGACCGTCTTTTCGAGGATCTGCGCGTCCGGCTTTCAACAGGGGGGTCCAGCATTAAAAAAGGAACAAGCGAAGCCCAAGAAGCCATTATGCGCGCTACGTTTTACGGCGACGCCGGTGGAATGGATCGTGGATCGTAGCGGTAGATGATGCGAGGCTAAGGGACAAGTACCGACATACCACGTTTTGTGGTATTTGGGGGCAGCGTTTAGAGCACGTAGGCGTAGTGCTTATGGCGAAGACTACTTTAGTGAGGGTACACGACGTTCAGTAGGGTGGGTGGGCAAGCGAGGCTAAGGTTTTGGTTGAGGGTGTGCTTTGGGAGACGGCGGGTACGCTTTCTTTTCAGTCGCTTGGTAGGAAGCATTGGTTTGGTGATTGGTGTGGTCGAGTCGGTATTGAACGTTCTTTCCTGTCTTGTGTTTGGTGAAGGAGGAGAGGAGGGAAGTGGCGGAAAGAGGGAAGTGACGTTTTCAAGTTTCTCGTCTGGTATCCTCTTTAGGCAGGCGCCGGGTTTTAGGAAGGCACAACTCCGAAGGACTTACGAGCGAGGCCCGACCACTCTTCTGCTGTCAACATGCATGAGAAATCTGACATTGAACATGCGAACTGGTCTGCTAGCAAGATGCTCTCCTGATGTGCAGCAAACAGGCATTGGAGAAATATCCCTGCTCGCTACCCACCCTTGCATGCTATCCCGTCATGTCATTGCGTTGCGCCATCAACAGCCACTCTTCCAGGATTAAGGAACTAGGAGCATCGAAAAACAGGAAGAAGAACGAAGACCCTTGGGCGCGCTTACAAGAAAAAGTCAATATCTCTGGGCATCACGCAAGGAGACAAGCCTTTCCAGATCTCGCACCAACTTACCCTCCATCATCGCCTATCTGTGCAGGAAGTCTAGTCGCCTTTAGTCTAATGCTCCTCCTTGAGATGCATCTCAGGCTTCTAGGGTGGGAGCGCTAGATCTTCTTTATCATGACTTGCATAAGTGTTTTCTTGCTAGAGCATCCTGCGATCGGGGCCAGAAGAGAAGAAGGGAGATTGTTAATCCGCGGCGGGTTTTGCGCTGTGCCATCTGTCAGCAGCCACTATATGAAGGTCCTCGGGGATTGTCCGAGGCTGATGGATATTGCTTTGCTGGTCTCTTGGTTTGGTAGACTCTTCTTCTTCTTCGTGTTGTTTGCTCATTTCTTGCTCATGCTCAACCAGCTCATCCCAGTGTCGACAGCTCGTTGGATGACTTTGTCGATTACATACTAGAGATGGTCGGTCTGCTTCTCGCCAGGAGACCGCATTCTTCCGCTCCTCAGCCTTGGCTTGTTATCGTCTCACGACGATGGATGAAAAGAGAGAGACTGTGGTCAGTATTGACTAGCAACGCTGGATCTTCCTTCGATGGAATCGTCCTGGTCGCAAAGTACAAGGAGCTTCCCGATGACCAAGGGGCTTTTATGATGAAAAAGGGACTACCGTCGACGTGCAGCCTGATGAGTACCATCAGAAGTCTGTCTTAACGGCAGGATGAGTTATGTTGGTCTCTCATTCTTACTGACAGGAGCTTATCTTGCAAGTACGGTATGGTAAACTTCCATGGGACGCCTTACTTTTGCCGGAGACATCGACGAGAAACGAGAGACGCCTTGGCCGGAAAGAAGAGCCGTCCACTTTGATCGATCCGCGAAGGTGATTCCACCGCTGACCATCAGATGGTCGCTCAATCCGATCCGACACATTCGATCCTAGCCAAATACCCTCCCGAGACTTACTTCGATTGCGAATGCACGCCGAACAACTCGTGTTCAGGAGACGACAGTGGCCGAGGACAGAAGAGTCGTCTCTGAGAACATATGACACATGAGACTACTATCTGGTTTGACACTACAGGAGCGCGGCCGTCAAGGGGTAACTGTAATCCACAATCGCAAACAGTACCTCTGTCGTGCCATCATCAACACTGGTGCGAATCCACGAGCTCACATTTTTACCGTGGAGCCAGCCAGACATCTTCGTGGGATTATGGACGGAGCATTAGGAAGAGCTCGGGTTCTGAGCAGCAAGGACACACGACAAGAAAGCAGAGCATCTCAAGATGCACTTTTCTTTACTTTACTTGAATCCTGGATTCAAACCCGTCCCCTGAAAGACTCCGCCGAGTACGTCAAACGTCTCGCTATGCCATGCAACAGTCCCGTCGAAAGAGAACACAAACCGACAGAGCAGAGATACGTTTCGTTGAGATTACATCCTCCATTTCCCCCCCTACACTGCTCCCTAGAAGAACTTATTTCCGGCTCTCACAAACATGGTAAACAACATGACCATTCCTCCGGTATACGTAAGGCCTCTCAAACTCGCTTTGGTCGGCGTATCATTGCCAATGTAAACGTAGTTATACACCACTCTGGAAGCGAGGTACGCAAGCGTAATGCTGTTGACGAACATAGGCTCCAGCTTCGCAACATTGGCAGCTACGACGGCCGCAGTGAAAGGACCGAAGTTCTCGAAGCCATTCGCCTAGGAAGATTATCAGCAGATGTCTTCCGGACTGGGGAGGGGGGAGGTTTCTGTCATACCGACGCGGCCTCAGCACGCAGGAGACTGGCTTTGGTGGCGGCATCTAATTGCTGCGATGCTTGGATCTTGGCGGTGAAGGTCCGAGGCGCGGTGTTGTCGTATTTGTCGCTGGTTTTGGATTTGTATACCATGCCGGAATAGATGTGGGGACTCATGGTGATGAGCTGTGAGGGAAAGTCAGTAAGTGATGGGAGTAATGGAGCGGTGATTGTGTACCCAGTAAAGAGGGATCGTGTAGAGCGAGACATTGTTCTTAGTGAGGTCTGGGAGGTGGTCCATGGTGGGCGAGTGCTTGTCTGTTGGTAGTGTGTGAGGGAAGTGATGGATTGGGTGATGTCTGGTTCGTGGAAGGAAGGTGAGGTTGATGAAGAAGAGACTGTCTACGTGGAAGCGTTGCCTTATGGGACTTGGAGTCGAAGAGGGAGGAACAACGGGCGATTGAATTTGCCCGATTCCGCAGCGGGACAACCTTTTCCCTTTCTCATTGGAAACACGCGGGGGCGGAGAACTTTCAGTGAATTGAAATCGCGTTGAACGCGTCTCCAGTTTCAACCTAATCTTCAACCTCACACATCACCTTTCTCACTGACACCACCGCCAACATGTCTTCTGACGATGGCGAAGAACCAGTCGCCTACGGCCACGTCCATCGTGCCTTCCTACAAGCCCTCCTCGCCCGCGGCACGATCACATTCGACGAAGCCCAACCCCTCCTCGCCGCCATACAAACTGCTGCCACTCCCGATCGTGAAACCCTCCCTGGCGATATCACATATGAAGACTTCTCAGATTTCATGAGCACACTCCACTCCGCTATCACACCCTTCGATTTCGAGATCCGAAGTTCCTACTACCAAGGCCTGGAGGAGAAAGTCCGCGTCTGGGCGCTAGTAAACACCACAAGTGATGCGATGACGCAGATGGCGACAGTCCACACAGCGGATGAAATTGCGTTTGTGAAAAGGGTCTTGGATGCGATGTTTGATACGTACAACACGCAGAGGGCAGAGATCATGGCTATCACCAGCATGCAAGCATTGAAATTGGCTAAGCCGCCGAACAGTGGTACCGGGGAGCAGACGCAGGCTACGCAGAACAACGGATTGACGATGCATCAAGGCGAGCGCGTGCTGGACAGTCTAGTCGACGAGGGCTGGTTCGACAAATCGCAGAAAGGGTTCTATTCCCTTTCGCAGAGGGGTATCATGGAGCTCTCGGCGTGGCTTGTGGATATGTACAACGAGCAACCTGGGGAGGACGACGATGAAGAGGACGAGGAAGGGCCGCATGTGAAAATCAAAAGTTGTTCGGCGTGCAGAGAGATTGTGACGATTGGACAGAGGTGTCCGAATCTACCGTGCAATACGAGGCTGCATAATCATTGCGTGAGGAATGCGTTTCGCGCGCAAAGGGATCAGGAGAAGTGTCCGTCATGTCAGACGGATTGGGTGGATGCGCCGCCGGTGGGCGAAAAGGCCGCGAGGGCTGCAAATGTGAAGCCGAGCGGTGCGAGGTCAAGCGGAGGGACGAGAAGTAGTAATGGGAGGATTGGGCAGGCTGCTGAGGAGAGCGATGAGGAATGATCTGGGCAATGACTGATGTGTGGATTTTGGCAGCGAGGAGTCCGGCGCATACATGGTAGATCCCACAAGGTCTATCCTGTGAAAATGAAGAAATGTTAACGCTCAATGGACGAGAGGATCTTGGATTTGCTTCAGCTCAATACCACGAGCCCGACGCTGTCAACACGACATTGTGCGATGCTAATAAACCACCTGCACATCGTAACCGTAGCAGCGTCTCCATAATGCGCCCAAAGCCATGCGTGCAAAACCTGAAACCCGCTCCTGCTCCGTGATAAGCCCATTTTGTCCCTCTTACCTTCGTGGTGCGTGTTTCCGTCTATCTGTAGGACTTCTGGTACCGGGCACGAGCACCTGGACCGCCGAACTTCTTGGGCTCGCATCGTCGGTTGTCGGCGACGAGGAGTGTGCGGTCGTAGGCGACGAGGGCTTGCTTCAGCTGGTTCTTGCTGTGCTCGTCGATGTACTTTTGGTAGTATGCGATCTGCGCCGAGGGTTAGTATTGGCTGGGATGAACTCGAGGGCGCGACGGATGTGCTTGCGCGTGTGCTGGGTGGACGTACGATGCTCTTGGCGATGGCCTGGCGGATGGCGTAGACTTGCGAAGTGTGACCACCACCACGGACTCGGACGCGGATATCGACGTCGGCTGTATCCATATTGTAAGCGTATGCTCTCCTGAAGTATCCCCTGTCCAATATGCGCCTCTCATCGCCTCCATCTCCATCCTCCGTCTTTACCCCAGTGCGCAACCGCGCTTTTCCACCTCCTTCACTCCAACTCCCTCCTTCCTCAAATTTATGACGACGTACCGAACTTGTCAAGTCCAAGGATGAGGATGGGCTCGTAGACCTTGAAGCGCAGGATCTGAGGCTCGACGAGCGAGAGCGGCTTGCCGTTGACCTTGATCAAGCCCTTGCCCTGCTTGCAGTGGGCGACAGCGGTGGCTGTCTTCTTCTTGCCGAAGCACTGGACGCTCTGTACGGCAGCCATGGTAGGTGGATGTCGTGTGGGGAGAGCGTTGGGTCGGTTGTTGTCGGTGTCGTCGTCGTGGCGCGGAAAAATGGAGTATCATCAATTGGAATTCAAGGTGGAAGTCTCGCTAGCAATTTGCGTCGTGCTTGCCAAGCATGGTCACGTGCAGCTTTGGCGAGGAAGACGCTTTCGAAGGACAAACTCAACTTTATCAAAACATCTTTGACTTCCCTCTTCCATCAATTGCACTCGCCATCACAAGTCGGGTCATTATCATACAAGCCGTGAAGTATCTTTGAACACTACATTCTCACCACCATTCTGCGACTCACACCACTTGGTGACGCCAGCTGGACTTACGACACGAGAAACTTGAGATCCGACATTACGGCACGAGCGCTATATTCAACGTGACGCCTCAGACCGCAGAGCTGACCGTCTCCTTTTCCAACGCTGTGACAGCAGGATTCCCAGGGAATGCGCATCAATTCGTCCGCTTGGAAAACCTTTCCACCAGGACTATCCACAAGACTCAGTACCAGTCCTTGTCGTGTCGCGGATCCGTCTTTCATCCAGTGTGATCAATCTCTGCTGCGCAGCCTTCGAATCGACGTTTCGTGAGCCGGGAAGCTGGGGAGAGCAACTACTACCATCCGAGATCTGCGGGTAATCCCTTGGAGGTGTCGAGATCAAAGGCGCTTTAGGATGCAAAGACACTTGCTTTAAGCATGAGCAGTCTTGATGAGGCAGCTTCTGAAGCGCCAACCCTTCGAGTGACAAATGCTGCTTACATCCGGATCCATCAACAGTATCGAGGTCAAATGTCTCGAATTGTTTCCAGGACATAGCTGGCTGGATCATCTGGCTTCGGAATGGGTCGAGTGTCTAAGCCCGCATGGACCTTTTGTCGTCAGCATGGACTCTCTGCTTTCAGCATGTGAAGCACATGGATCTCAGAGGTGTCGGATTGCCGTTACAAAATATCGAGGCTCGCAGACGAGAACGGCACAGCGAGGCACTTACAGGCTGTTCTTCGATTGCAACACCAAGGTGAAACTGTCAAATACCTCGGGACCAGGAAACACTTTTTGCCGGGTACGGTATAAGTTCACGGCTTTCCGAGAGTCGTACGAGGCATATTATCCGCGACCCGTGGCTTGGGAGCTTCGGATGTGGAAGGTTCTCTTTTGTCCAGATCACTCAGCTGCCATCGCATTTCTCTGAGTCAATACGAGGACGGGCTCATACGCCACATTGTCCAGTCAAGATGGCACGAGCTGTATGACGTTGACAGTGAAACAGGACCTCCGTCGCCTCATCACGTGTGAGGCCAAGAGACAAGCTGCCGCGAGATGCCGCCGTTACCGACAAGCTTCTGTCTTGAGCTTGTATTTGCCTGATCCTGGCGAGTGACTTTAGCTGAACCACACATCTAGATGACGACGCTTCATAGAGGCCAAACGCCATCACAACCCACCAATGCACCCAAACGCCCCGCCAAAATTGTGTACAGGTGTACAGCAAGGCTATCGTGGGATGTGCTGCGCAGATGACGTATCACACTCGGTTCGCTTTCGAAGCAACAATCCGGTTTGCTGGTCAATTGAGCATCCACCACTTCATATGGCGCCTGATAGTGTCTCGTGTTCGCAGGAGATATAGGTCAAACAAAGACCCATAAGACGTTGGTGGCGGCGCGTGCAGGAGTTCGAACCGTGTGCCCGCCTTATCGTCTGCTGGAGGACAAAGCGAGATAGTCAGACCCCGGCCGAGTGAGGTCCACTTTACCGATACAGGCACCATTTAGCACCTTCAGATGCACCCGCTGCAGGTACACGCGCCTATCTCATATTAAGACCGGGTTGGTCTCCAGTAGCAAGTGCTTCATTGGCTTGAGACTCATGAACGTGTGACGCTGTATCAGTAGCATCGCCAACATGACGTACCACACTCGTCCGTTCTTGCCCACGTTCGTGGTGTGATGCCTGACAGCAGAAGGTACAATAGGCCGGTGGCTCCCTCGCAGGATTCATCTCTTCCAACTGTTCCTGTGTTCATCATCAGACTCAAGGAACTCAACTTAAAAAGACAACCTCGAAAAACAACACCCAACATGGCAAGCCAACTCCAACGTGGCAGTCTCGCCATCAACAAGAACTACCAGCGCAATGGACTCAAGTCCTACGTCCACGCAATGCAGAAGTGGAACTTCGGCCCAACTGTCGAGGGTCCGTACTGCATGATCAACAAGGTCGAGCAGCAGGGTTCTCAAGCCATCTTGAAGAAGTTTGGCAAGAAGATGTGAGTTTGTGATCGATCAGCACGTCAACTTCACAAAATTGACTAGACTCCAGCGGCGGCAAGGCTCATGTCAAGGGACACACTCTTGCGAAGAAAGACCCCACCTCTGGTCAGACTGGAGATGTTCCCGTAGGTCCAGTTTAAGCAACGGTGATTGAATTCGTTCTGACAGTATCCAGGCGGACGACGTTGAGAACAATGCCGAATACCTGGCGACTGTTGGTATCGGTACTCCCGCACAGGAACTCAAGCTCGATTTCGACACCGGCTCGGCCGATCTCTGGGTCTGGAGCACTGAGCTCTCATCTTCTGTCAAGAGTGCAGGTGGTGAGTCAAGACCTGAAATTTGCATAAAGACCGATGGAGGCTAATAAGAGTAGCATCGACTCATACCATCTTCGACCCAAGCAAGAGCTCCACCTGGAAGAAGACTACTGGCTCGACCTGGCAGATTCAGTACGGCGATGGATCGACTGCATCCGGCGATGTCGGCACTGACAATGTGAATGCTGGCGGGCTTGTCGTCGAGGGACAAGCTATCGAGCTTGCAAAGACGCTCAGCTCTTCCTTCCAGTCAGGTCCAGGGGACGGTCTCCTCGGATTGGCTTTCGGCAGCATCAACACCGTCTCGCCCCAGCCCGTTCAAACCCTTGTCGAGAACATGATCACTCAGCAGGACATCAAGAAGCCTACTGAGCTCTTCACGGCCTATCTGGGCACCACTGCTGTCGCGGGCAGCACCTCCAGCAGCACCTCCAGCGCAGACGTAACCTCTTTCTACACCTTCGGCTACATCGATACTGATGCGACTGATGGCCAGACCCCATTGTATACTCCAGTCGACAACTCCCAAGGCTTCTGGATGTTTGACTCCGCCTCTGCCAAGGTCGGCAGCAAGACTGTCACCCTCACTGGCAACACGGCCATTGCCGACACTGGTACCACTCTCGCTCTTGTCAGCGACCAGCTCTGCGAGGCTGTGTATGGCGCCATCAAGGGTGCAAAGCAGAACACCCAACAGCAGGGATGGGTCTTTCCCACGAGCACCGACCTCGCCTCGCTCCCCAAGATCCAGGTCGCTGTTGGCACCAACCTCTTCACCATCAACCCTGAGGAGCTTCCTTTCCAGGATCTCGGCGATGGCACGTTTTACGGCGGCATCCAGTCTCGCGGAGACCAGGACTTTGATATTCTTGGTGATGTCTTCCTTCGCTCGGTCTATGCCATCTTTGATCAAGGCAACACCCGCTTTGGCTGCACTCAGCGTGCTTCGAGCTTGACTTCAGCTTCGACTACCGCTGGAACTTCCTCTACTTAGTTGGCGACTTGGATGCTTCTCAACTCCAGTCTCTTGATTCAGAATAATGTGCTGTGTGGCTAATGATACTATGAGCAGTTGATGGCATTATTTGTCGAAAGAGATGACAGACGTACAGATGTGACTTTATCGATGGACACTGCCGTTTCTGTGCAGTTACAATGAAGAGCTTCACAAACCGATTACCTTTCATACTGTATGTTCAACCTTGCACCCGGTTCGTTTCACGACTTTTACAGATTTACCACTTGGAGCATGCCACCGATAACAGGCCAGGATGTTGATCCTCCAGCATCGGTACCGACGGCCGTCCGCTAGCAATGCAAGATACGAAGCCAAGGTGCTGTCTCGCCTATGCAGCCCCTCCATCAGTCAAGAACAAATATGAAGAAAGCAGGCAGCTTTCTTGCTCAACTCACACCTATCACAATGCCCGGCCTGGGCGTCATACCATCGAACTGGCCGCAAGCCATTGAAACTGCCATCGGATTAACACTCCTCTACGTCTTTGGCCTAGCCATTCAACGACTATGGCTCAGCCCAATCGCACACATTCCTGGCCCCAAACTCGCCGCTCTCACGTTCTGGTATGAATTCTACCACGATGTTATCAAGCAAGGAAGATATACCTGGAAGATCCGCGAGCTACACGAGCAGTACGGTACACATCCTCTCCCCAGACTCCAAATCCATGTCTTTCACTGAAAGCTCTAGGTCCAATAATCCGCATCAACCCCTACGAAGTGCACATCAACGACCCAGACTTCTACAACGAAATCTACACCGGCCCCTCCAAACGCCGCGACAAATGGGCCTGGTCAGCCGGAATGTTCGGAAACTCCTCCTCATTCTTCGGCTCTCTCCCTCACGACCTCCACCGTCGTCGCCGCGCTCCCCTAAACCCCTTCTTCTCTAAAGCCTCCATCGTCAAACTCCAACCTGTAATCGACCGCGTCGTTGAGCAGCTTTGCGCCCGTCTCGAAGGCTTCCGAGAGAGCAAGGAGCCTGTTAAATTAAGGCATGCGTTCGCGGCGGTAAGTATGGATGTTGTTACGGAGTATTCGTTTGGGACGACGTATGGGTGTGTGGGGGAGGAGGGATTCGCGCCGTGGTGGCCGGAAGCGGTAGACTCGCTTTCGAGGCAGAGTCATTTCAATAAGCAGATGCCTTGGCTTTTGGTTTTGATGAGGTTGATGCCGTTGTGGGTTGGTAAGTTCATGCGTGACTAGGAATGGTTCCCAGTGTCTTAGATCCTCGAGTAACGATGCTAACCACGTACGGTAGTGGAGAGAATGAGTCCGGATGTTATGCAGCTTATACGCTTTCAGATGGTGAGTGGATTTTCTCCTTCTGTTTCAAATTGTGCTTTGAGCTCACTCGTGTGCAGGATATGGCCGTCCAAGTGACCGCGCAAATGACCAAGAGCTCATCGATATCCCTCGAAGAAGAAGAAAGAGAAGAGAACCCAACGATCTTCTCAGCCCTTTTACAACCTTCCGCCCTCCCACCCTCCGAACGTACTGTTCCCCACCTCGTCGACGAAGCCCAATCAGTCGTCGCAGCCGGCCAAGTCACCACAACACACTACCTCAACACAACATTCTACCATATCCTCGCCAACCCATCCATCACAGCTCGTCTCAAATCCGAACTCCTTCCCCTCTCAGCCAACACACCGCTCGCAAAGCTCGAGCAACTCCCCTACCTCACTGCCGTAGTCCTCGAAGGCTACCGGATCTCCTACGGCGTCACTCATCGTCTCCAACGAATCTCGCCAGACGAAGCGTTGTTTTACAAAGATATCGTGATCCCCGCTGGCACGCCGATAGGCATGACATCCATGCTCATCCACGATAATCCAGATCTCTTCCCTCAACCGCGAGAATTTCAACCAGAGCGCTGGCTAAAACCCGGCGCTCGGGAGAAATTGTCGAATTACCTGGTCAATTTCAGCAAAGGGACGAGAGGCTGTCTAGGCAAGGAACTGGCGAGCGCGGAGATATACATTGTGCTTGCGGCGTTGGTAAGGAGGTTTGACTTTGAGATTTTTGAGACGGTGAGGGAGGATATTGATGTTGTGCATGATTATTTTAATCCGGCGGCGAGGGAAGAGAGTATTGGGTTGAGGGTAGTTGTTAAGTGAGGTGTTTGGTTATATGTCATGACTCTCGCAGATGTCGAGTCTATTGCGTAGGCAGGAAACGCTCACGGAGGAGTATAATCATCGTCGTCGTCGAATGCAGAAGGAATAAAGCAGACAGTGCTATGTCCTGAGCGGTTTCTGGCCCCAGACCATGCCGCCGCGGGTATACGCATGGATCTTCTTGTCCCTAAAGGCTGCACGAATCGCTTGTCAGTATCGTACTCAAGGTGAAAAGAACACGTAGCATACCTTCGCGAACCTGCGCCAAATAAACCTGCACCTCCTCATAAGACCACCCCAAAATCCTCGTGAACAATGCCATACTCCAGCCCTCAATGCCCTGATACGCCTCCAACAAATGCCACCTCCCAATCTCCTTCAACTTCTTGTCCGCCGCCCAAGGACCCAATGGCAGTTTATACCGCCTCTCCTGCGTATTCGTGAAGCCTGCCGCATCGATATATCCCTTCTGATACTCCCAGATGCGAAACGTGCGACCCATCTTCTCACCCGCGGCGATATACGACTCTGAGCCTTTCCAGAAAATGTGACCGGGAGGGATAGAGTTGTCGTCTGAACGCCAGTCGACGGAGTATTCGACTTGCTCGAACCAGCCGCCAGGTTTCAGGTGGCGCATTACTTGGGCGTAGAAGGCTGGCCAGTCCCTCACGCAGCCGTAGAGGCAGCGTACGTGTATGAAGTCGAAGTGGTCTTCGGGATACGTCCATTCCTCGGTGAAATCGTCGATTTCGAATTTGCAGTTCGGTGGGATCCAGTGCGGTTGGATGGGACTTAAATCTGTGCCTAGAACGTTGGCGGCGGGATGCTCGTCCGCGAAATCTGAGTAATTGGTGAGATTCTTCGGATGCCGGCATGAATGCTCTCAGCCGCGTACCTATGGCCCAGATTCCGGTTCCTGTTCCAAGGTCTAGTACTTCGTGGCAAGTCTCTTTCTCGAGGGGCGCATTGTAGAGTTTTCCTTCAAGGAGGATGTTCTAAGAGCGAAAGGGAAGAAGGTAAGCAAGTGCCTGAGACGTATAGGGATGCCTTCTGGCCTTCTGCTGTACGCACGAAATAGTGGTGGGCTATGTCGAGCTGGT
Source organism: Mycosphaerelloides madeirae (assembly GCA_002785995.1). NCBI lineage: Eukaryota > Fungi > Ascomycota > Dothideomycetes > Mycosphaerellales > Mycosphaerellaceae > Mycosphaerelloides > Mycosphaerelloides madeirae. The sequence goes on along the minus strand of NHNV01000068.1, from coordinate 6,766 downwards.
CATTTTGTGTCTCGTCGTTGGGTCCCCAGTAGGCATCTTCCCCATCGCCTTTGTAAGAATGATATCGCCGACCATTCTCGAATCTGTGTGACGCTATTGACGATGTGAGTGAAGTTGTTTCCGATTGACTGGCCGGTGACGTTTGTCAGTATGATCTCTATTATCCGCATCGGAAGGGTCATCGTACACGTCTCCCGCATACGCCGAGTCCAAATCGCTGCCTTGCTCGGATTCGGCCTAAGTTTCACATGTCAATGGCACCGCTCAGCTAGAGTAGCAAGTGAAGTGGTACCCACAGCCGGCGTGATCCCGTCGTGCGATCCTACGTCTTCCATGATATGCCCGCCTGCCGAATATGTCCTATCCCATTTGGGTCGCGGAGACCTGATGGAGTGCAGGTAATAGCTCTCTCGGGGGCGGAATACGTATTTTCGACAGCCGCTGGGAGGCAGCGGAAGTAAGTACTAGTTAGCTCGGGATAGTTGTGAAGATGCACGCCAGGACGCACGCCTCACTCACGCCGTAGTAGCGCGATCCTTACTGCTCTGATATGCGGGAGTGATTGGCAAGCGCAGAGGATATACTTCCTCCCGTCTGCCCGCACCACCACGCTCAACTGCTGAAAGTCGCTCCTGCTTGGTTTGTCTGCCCAGAGTCGACTATTGCTCAGACTTCAGCCCCGATTGGAGCATACGCAATCAAGCAATCTCGCGGGTCCACGATGCTTGCTGCCGTAGATCAGCCAGAAGTGGCCGTCTGGGGCACAGCCTGGAGAAGCACACACAAGCTTCCGTGTCATCCTCCTTTAAAGCAAGAAGAAGAGAGACGGGATAGACGTTACGTTCTGGCGTCATACTGCGAGTGAGTTGGACGCCGTCTTGCTGCCGGGCAGCCGAAGCGCAACGGATCACGCAACCTTCCTGAAGCCGAACCAACTTTCACTGCCCGCGTTCTTTTGCCCTTCTCGTCCTTGTATGTGGTATGATTTTCACATATCTTCCAGATGTTCAAGTCGGCTGTGCTGAGCTGTGAAGAGGTGCATATCTCGGCATGCAAATGCAGCCACCATGCGTGCCCGGCTTCTGGCGTTGCATGATGCTTGCCATTCACACATTTGACAGCTGACAAGGGTCGGCTCCGTCGACCAAGAGTAGCCACGCAACCTTACGTTGTCAAGCAATACGGAAAAGACGAGAAGAAAGCAAGGAGAAGGGATACAATGCAAAGGTCGTTTCATCATCATTCGTCTCAATGCAATATTCATCTCATCTGCTTTCATTGCAGGTATTGCCATCACTGCTTTCCTGTACAGGCCCATGCCATCATGGGCTCAAAGCGCCTCTCCAATACCATTGCATGTTCAACGAGTTGCCGCTTGTGTCATTCCCAAAACTCCAATCGATGCAATACTCCAAACAATCCCCAAAACGCCGATCCCCAAAGTCCTCCCTAGAACAAACCCCAAGAGCGCCAGAAGCTCAACGCTGAAGGTCGGTGATAATGATGTCGATGTTGATATGCAGAACGCTCAATTGATAGTGTAGCCGTCACCCCACATGCGGCCAATGTCGTCCAAGGCTTCGACAGTGCTACTGGTGACTCTGGACGCCGTGCCGGCTAAGAACGCCGTGGTCCTGGTTCCGTGGTATCCCCAATGCGTTGTAACAATGCCTGGTCCTGCTGGCGTGGTGGGTGACTTGCTACTAGCAGCGACCTCTCCAAAAAGCATGTTGAACAATGATCCGAAACCCCAGGCGAGGAATGAAAATAATGGCTTCAGAACCGGTAGGAATGGTGTGACGGTGAGGTTGAAGGTGACAAATGGGAATACCGGGCCGTAAATATAATTGCTGTACTGGGTGGATAGGACGGTTTCAAGTAACAGCCAGAGAAACCAAAGGACAATGGTCCAGCCGAGCCAGGTGATATGGATGCGATTGTCGGCGGCGGTGTCGTAGGCGTAAAAATTCAGGCGAAACTCGGTCCAGAGGGTGCGCCACACGGAGCTGGAGCCTCCGCAGCGAGAGCAGACGGTACGTCCCTTGTGGTCGATAATGGCTTGGAAGCCAAGAGCAGCTGCGTCGGTTGTCTGTGTTGTCTCTAGAGCTGGTGCTTCGTCTTTGACGATGGCCGTGTCGGTATTGGTGGCTTCGACTTCTTCGATCCTATTCTCGATTCGGCGGAGTCCACGGTTTGCGTCTTTAATGGTGCTTCGGGTGGATTGTAAGCGCTTGTTAAGGCTCTCGAGAGCCAATCTTTCCTGTCGACGGTCCTTCTCGAGTTGTGAGAGAGGTCGTCCAAGGTCCAGATCTTCCTCCTCTTTGACAGGAGTGGCGGCGGGTGTCACGTTGGAGTTAGATTGTTCGGTGATCGGGTTGACGATGTTTTCGAGCGAGGCAATCATGCTCTCGTCGGCTAGAGCCTGAGTCTTGGCTTCCTTGACAACTTCGCCCAGGGCGGACTTGGGTTGCTGATTGGTGGAGGTGATGCGCTGTGGCAGGACGTCTGTGGTGTTTCGTGGAACCGTCGTGACGTGCTCAAGCTCCCCCGAGCTGTCTTGTGTGTTTGCTGTGATGATGTTCTCCAGCGAGCCGATCGTGCTCTCGCCGTACTCCCGCTGCTCCCTAAACGTGGGGACGACGGCTTCGAGGGCCGATCTTGGAGGCTGAGGGCGCGGGTGTCTCGAGCCCATGTTGGTGTGTGGTTGCTCTTTGGCGTGGATCGCGGGGTTGGGTTCGTCTCTTTCTTGGGAATTCGACTTGGGGGATACGCTCGCGACGCGTGACAGCTTCCGCAGAAGACTCATGGAATCCTCGCGCTGGTGCTGGCTGGCTCGGAGGCTGAGGGGTGGTTGTTGTGGTGTACTGTGTCTGATTGGCGCGACTTCTTGTTCGATCGACTCTGTGACAGTGGTTCTGATGGTGACAGTCTGCTTCTGCTCAGCCTTTCTGGCCTGCTTCTGTTCAGCCTGCCTGGCCTCGAAGGCTTCCTGCTCGCGGACGAGCGCGTCGACGCGTCGGGTTCGGAGGTTGTTGTTGTACACTCTGGGCGCTGGCGTCGAGATGATGACTGAGTCGGGATGGAAGTCGTCCTCGTCAGTGGGTGGTGATCGTTGTGGTGGTGGCTGTCTCGCGGCCGCGCGGGCCAGACGCGCTATGCGCCTCTGTTCGCGCTGTTCCTTTCGACGCTGTTCTTCTGCGAGCACGTCGGCGAGACCGGTGAGTTTAGGACCTCCTTGGCGCGGGCGGGCGAGCGCAAATGGCCGCTTCGGCTCCGTCGCGTTGCTCATGGTGGACGGGATGGGGGCGGAGCCGGAGCCGGAGCCGGAGACTTGGTAGGCCTCGCGGAGATGGGGAGGGATGAGGAAGCCCCTTGGGCGTGTGACAGGCTAGTTCTACACGTCCAGGGAGTCGTTCTTTCCGTCTGCTCTTGCTTGTGCTTGCATCAAGGCGCGGACGCGATGCATGTTATCGTAAGCTCCGTCACTGAGGCCTTCCACAAGCCAGAGGCTCATCGTCGCGGTGTATGTGGGTCGTTCTTTCCGGTTGTGGTTTTGAGTCTGCGCGTGGGTTGGAAGTTGCGGTCAATGGCTTGTGAAAGTGTTGTTGATGTGAAAGTGACGAGGGCAATCGCGACGCGTTTTATAGGGCAGGCGCTAGCGCGGACGGCCCCGCAATCACCAATTCAGCCACGACGTCTCTTGCACTGCCATTGCCACACGACTGTGAGCAAAATAGCTCATAAAGCGACGATAACCATCTTTTCCCAAATACCCTCGAATTTCGCAAATTCTCATTCAATCGGTGACAACTATGGCAAGCATCAACTGGCGAACGATCAACGTCGACGCCCTCGACCCCGAATCCTCCTACAACTTCGACCTGGCCTCCCTCACCCCCGCCGTTCAGCCCGTTTCCACCGCAGATGTACAGCAGCTCGCTGGACAAATACGGCAGCTATTACGAGGTGGCAATGCGGAGGATGCGTTGAAAGGAGCGCTGGAGAACCCACCATATGGTGCAGATGAGCAAGGAAAGGTGGGTTAGGCAACAATTATCTTGAGGCACACGGATTGGTATGGGTGCTGATGTATTTCTGGACAGACTGTATACCTTCAAACAGTAATTGAGATATTACAATCAATCCGACAGGCTGAGATGACGCCAATGCTTCAGCGGATATACCAGTCAGAAGGCGGATCTGAGGTCTGCGATGTTCTGATGAAGTACCTGTACAAGGGCATGGCGCAAGGATATCCTCCTGCTGGCAATTCGACAGCGAAGAATCTCCCACCGCAGGCAACTGGCTTCACGCAGGCTGGAGGAAGGAGCTTTGGAGGTGGAGAGGGCGGTGGTCAGGCGATGAGTGTGTTGTTGAGCTGGCATGAGAAGTTGGTGGAGCTGGCTGGACCGGGAAGCATTGTGCGAGTCATGTCTGATCGGAGGACGGTGTAAAGAGGCAGATTCTGAAAAGTACTGGTTTGAGAGCACCGCAGATGTGCACAACAAACATGAGGAAAGATGAATGAAGCATAGATCGGACTTGCTTTCGTGCTGAGGAAAAGTATCACTTTCCTTACGACGATCAGAGACTTTCCTACCTCCCAACGGACCTCCAACTCAATACTTACAGATACTACATCGTCTCGCTACCTAATCTATCCATCGCACCCATCTCCTCGCAGGGCAACAGTTATTGTCACCTTACTCGAGCAATACACGCCCAGCACCACACACGTCAAGCACCACATATGTCGAGCAACACACAACGCAAAGCACGCACGTCAAGCAATACACGTCGACTGTCCAATACACGACACTTTTCTTCCTACATTACTCTCGATATCGCTCACTTCCGACCATGTCCACGATCAAGGACGTCCTCGGACTTATGAAAGAACGAGAACCACAGGTCTGATGAGATACCCATATATGCTGTGTCACGGCTCGAAGATATACTGACGCCTTCGCAGCGTCCTTTCGGCGAGCCTCTCTCAGCCCACGCTCAGAATGTACACCCGGTACCACCTACATTTTCCGAATCCGACGCCGAGCGACTTGATGCCTCTTTTGCTGAGCCCACGGACAACGTCGCCATGGGTACTCGAGATGGAGGTGAAGAAGTGGACCGGTCAAATACCCCAGGATTGACCTGGAAGGAGAAAACACAGGAGAAGCTCTTGTTGTACTTGCCGCAAGCGTGCCTCGTCAAAGTATACCGAAACTACCGCCGGGCCCGCCATATAATGGCAAGGTCACTCAGACTGCAACAGGAACTGTTCCTGGTCTCTCGGCTGCCAGAAGACACCAAATGGCTGCTGAAAATGACCCCATCGGTCTTCGAGGGAAGATCGCCGCTGGAATTCAAGAAGATACCAAATGAGATGCCTATCGGGTCCTACTATTCGGGTCGACAGATTGAAGTCGTGCCTGCACGGCTCAATCCTTTCCTCACACCCATCAACGCCAACGGATCCAGACGGAGACGGGCGGTATACGGCCTAGCGAGGAGTGGGACACAAGAGGTATCCACACATGCCGGACAACGCCTGGGTCTGAAGGAGCTCGAGGGCTTGGGACTGCACGATGCTTTACTCACTGATCCGCCCTGCACAAGAGCCGATATCTCTCTGTTCTGGCGGGTGCAACTTCTTCAACCAGGACGTTACGACCACCAGGAAGGACGCCACGATCTGGTTCTATCTAAGCCGTCAGGGCTGACTTTCGGGCATGTGTAGGAGGCTTGTCAAACTCAGCAAGCGCAGTTGCGCGATCGCATGGGTGCACCGATCGAACTCGCTGGAAATGGAAAGTCAACGCTGTCATTTCAGGGTCGAATACTGGGACCAACGCCGGGGTTACGACAAAGGCAACTTTGGCTGGAGAGTCGACGGCTTGCGTCAGGAAGATATCAAGATATCGCTTCATGGAGTCATTATTCCCTCGAAGTACGAGTGGGTGAATGTGAAGGAGTGATAAAGGTGTGGTTATGGAGTAGAGGCTACAAGGCTTCGTTGGTCTCCTGGCAGTGTCTACTTATTAGTTAAATTACCAGAGAATCGCTAACGCGGGGGACCCGAGCGTGGGCCAGACCAGGGCGTGGGTCAGGAATCTTCTGAATCTACATCTACTGTCTTCAATACATCATGTCTCAACCAAATCGCGTCCAAATCAGCCCAAACGAAGGCAGCATACTGCTGGCAGTGTCAGCTTTCCAGTCTGGTCAATGCGCTTCTATTAGAGAAGCTGCTGCAGCCTATAACGTCTCCAAAACAACCCTGACTCGAAGAATCCAAGGAGGGACTTTCCGAGAGAATTACACACCAGCCAACAAGAGACTCAGCAAGGTTGAAGAGGATGCACTTGTAGAAGAAATACTTAAGCTGGATTCACAAGGGCTGTCACCAACTATTAGTATTGTGAGAGCAATGGCAGACACAATCTGCAAAGCGAGGAATGCGCCTTCTGTCGGAGCAAAATGGGCAGACAAGTTTGTTAAGAGGACACCAGCCTTGAAAGTAAAGCTTGGAAGGACATATGAGTGCCAGAGGAAACTTTGTGAGGATCCAGAGATTATTAGGGCCTGGTTTGAGCTGGTGAAGAATACAATTAACAAATATGGCATCCTACCGGAAGATACCTACAACTTTGATGAGACTGGCTTCCAAATGGGACAGATTTCAGCTTCTAAGGTGGTAACAGCTACAGACCAACCTGGAAGACCAAAGCAGATCAAGCCTACCAACACCGAGTGGGTCACATTAATC